>JAPYYX010000392.1:0-81203 GCA_030522605.1 Cremastinae sp. B BG-2022a | reverse complement strand
AGGGTCGAGCGCGCGCCTGGTGGGGGTACCCGAATTCTCGAAAATACTCTTCCCCTTGGGGGCCTTACCGTGCTTATTCGTAGGTCGCACTGTATTTTAAAATGCAAAAAATTCTAAAAATACATATAACATCCTCATAACACGTTCAAAATTTTGGAGAAGTTAAAAAATAAGGAATAACAACAAATGACCCGAAACACGGATGTTCAGATTAAGTTATCTTAACTAACATTGTATATTACTATCAAGAATCAACTATTCATTAAATAAAAGAATTCACTATTAAATAAATGAAAGTTACAAGAGAAGAAAAATTTCAGTTTTGATGGTTCATCCTCAAATCAAAAGAAAAAAAATTCAATTAAACTGAATATTTGTAATTAATTTTTATACGCACACGTTAAGCTGTCTGTCAATACTATACAATGATTATCATTTTGTATCGAATACAGAAATTAAATCTCCGAATGTTAATTTTAAGATTCATCGAACAGAATTCGAGATGGAATGTCTCGTATCGAGGTGGAGAAAAGAGTGAGAGGGCGTGGGAGAGAGCGTGTAGGGCAGAGAGTACGATCGTGTATAAATGTACCCTAGGATGTAACGTGGCGCTAATCAGATCCGCCGGTGGCTTATCTAAGAGCTAGCTCGAGCAGCGATGTGACGTGCGCACCCGCCGTCCTCTTTCTCTATCTCTCTCTCTCGCTCACTTAAAGTGCATATAGCAAGTTTCAATGATATCGCGATAACGGGAAGCGCGAGATTCTTTCTCGCTCGCACGCAATAGATAGCGAGTACGAATTGTTCCTGAGTATACCGGCTGTCCTGAAAGTGACCATTAATAGTATCAAGAAACAATAAAATCTGGAGAATTCTAATTCAAAAATAAAAAGTTCAAAAATTTTCCCATTATAGAAAATTTTTTATAATTCGTTATTGAATAAAATTGAGCACGTGTCAATGAGCGATCACGTGACTCACAATCGTCCAATTGGCTCCTCAATCAACAGTCAATAACTTTTTACTGTTAAATCAAACCAAAAAGTGTCTCAGGAGTTTCCTCTTCGAAATTTAATTGGGAATCCAATTTTCTATGATTTCGTCAGGAATTTTGGGACACCTTGTGCCATTCGAGAGTTGGTCCGAATATGCAGTGCAAGAGGAAATCTCTGTATCTATAATAGCACGAGCGACGATAATGCTCTCGCGTGCACTGAACGCAGAGGAACTGAGGGAGACCGAGCCCTCGGGCTCTGGGTGAGGATTCTCCGAGGAAATCTCGCGTCCCTCGTTTCTCCGCTTCACGCATAACCAACTGTCATCTCAATCATGAATTTATGACGGACCTCATTAGTACCTAATTTGTTAAGGTAACAAACTTGAAAAATGGCACACTCTGCATCGTACTTATATTTTTCTTTTCTTCGTGAAAACTTCTTTTCGCTACGATATAGAGACATTAATCAATTATCTGGCTAGAGAGACAGCTCGTATTCCGAGTAAAAGATGATGAAAAAAAAAAAATATTTCTCGAACGTGGAACGTTGACGACGGAAAATCGTAGCGATAGATCGATTAGGAGAAGAAAAATGCAATATAGAACTAGAAATGTAGAAGTTTCGTGCGAGAGAGCGAAACTGCGATTAGCGAAATGTCGCTCCGGGAGGAAGGCGAGAGGACACGATGGGGGGAACGATACGATGTTTCGAGAAGTAAAAAGAAAAAAAAATGCGGACATTACGGTGTAATATGTAGCCGTAATGATCGAGAAAATCGCGGGGATCCGCGAGTTTTTCCACCGGACTCGCGAGGGGCCACACACTTTCCTGAACCGGAATGCGAGCGAGAGTTTTATACGGGGACGATGGAAGAATGGCAATGAAAGAAGGAGGCAGGATCGCCGCGCGGAAAAGAGAGAAAAAGCTTTGAGATGAGAAAAATGAGAAAAATACACACGGGCGCTCTCTGAGGATCATGCGTACGAGAGAAACGCACACCGGGACACTGAGTTATAATCTACACCGGGGCAAGAAAAAGAGCGAGAATCGAGTATAGAGAATGAGCCAAGAGCACTCTCGTCAGCAGTCGTGCGACGCGTTGTAATCGCGGAATAATTGAATCCGCGGCTCACGCACGCATCGGCGTGTGCGGTTTGCCCTCGGTTCTCTCCTCAAATGCCCGATATACACCTTTCCATGGGCCGTTGCGTCTCCAATCGATCACCCATTCATTCGAACCCTTTTTTTTCATACCCCTCCGGCAAACCAGGTCGATCGATTTGTCGCTACCTTTTCACCTATTTATACTTTTTCTATTTATTTTATGGTAACTGTGAACGCATTGTGGAGATTTCTTCTCATTTCTTTGTGATTCTCTGTTTATCATTCGTTCAAAAATTTTCTACGACTTGAAGAAAAAGAAAAATGACAGAAATTTTTTGTTATTTTTTGAAGACGATTTAAAGTCATACGTTACTTTGGACAGACCTAAAATAATTTTATTTTTCGTCGGAAACAATCGCCTATTAAATATTGTGCAAAAAACAATAAAATTGGCATTAAAGTGTCTTGACATTGAATATTGAAACTCGAAGTAAAAATAATTTGATGAATAAAAGTTCATCATGTATAACCGATTTACAGTTTGCCATCAAAAAAAGAAGTAAAATGACATTCGAATCGAACCTAGTTTTCAAAGTTATCAACTTTCGGTTATATGACAACTCCTTGACAACTTTAGATAAAAAACTCCGAAAATGACTTATAACATACAAAGAACTTTATTTACACAGTGAAATTGCACTCTCTCGTCTTTTTACATAATTTATCATTATTGTACTTAAAATGAACATTTCGAAGTGCATTTAGACCAACGTCGGGATTACCTTAAAGATTTTAAACATATACCCCAAAATTTGGCTCAGTCACTTCAAAAAATATTTGTGACGATTCAAAAATTATCAGAAAAAACTTATCATGAATTTTTCAATTTTCTGTATAAAAAAAAATTAAAAATTTTCCATGAACCAAAAAATTCAGAAAATATTCATGATATAAAGTCCTCGAAAAAAAAAACAATTTAGAATCGAATGCCTTATATATTAACGGCTATAAAAAAGAGTGTGTTGTGACTGTGTAGTTTCTATATAGCTGGCTGTCGCTCCCTTTTATTTATAAGCGCCTCGAGCTACCGGCATAAATGCGCCGAGGACTGCATTCATAAGAGTCGCCGTTCAGATCGACGACGTCGACGTTTCGCCTGTATGTCGCGCCGCCCCGAGCGCCATCACCGAGCCACCGTCAACTCAGAATCAACTCATTTACCCTCTACTTACATTTACCGATTTATGGGAGCACACATACTCGAGCTTTTGCGTCTTTAGATTTTTTTCATGCATTTTATACATTTTTTATTTCATGTCTCGTATCTGATGTACTTTATTTCGTTTTTTTTTATATTTAATAATATTTCGAACGATCGGTGAAAAGGGGAAAAGAGTTTGCTCCTTCGCGCGTCATCGATACCGTATTTTTTTAAGCCAGCAGAGAGCACGCTGAGAGTTCCTCATCTCGAGAGCTAATTCAAGCTCGACCGATCTTGAAACCCTCGGGGCACTCTCGGACGTTCCTCATCCTCGCTACTTCGCTTACACGCCGCTTCCACGCGGTCTCATCCCGCTTCTTCCTTCGCGCGGGGTGTGAATGACGTTTCCGGTAAACGTTGCATGCGCGAGACGAAAATTCCTCCCGATCAGTTTAGACTCGCGTAATTCCCGTTTGAAAAGTTGCCGGGAGATCGAGAGGAGAGTTCAATTTCTATATGAAATTGCGAAGGCTGTCGAGATCGAGATTTTTCAACGCGAACAAAAATAATTTTAGTATTTTATTTTTTATTATTTAGTATGTTTTTTGCTATTTTTTATATTAATTTATTTTCATTTTTTTATATTGTTTGATAAATTGACAGAACAATATCCCTGCTCAAAATTTGTGTCCTCAACAATACTAAAAAACAATATCCAATCTGAATAACAATATCGAGTAGACAAATTATGAGCAGAGACATTGTTCTGCCGATAAATTTTTAAATTTAAAATTTATGATATTGGAAATTGAAGTTGTCAATTGAATTGAAATTCTGATACAAAATATGAAAAACAATGGCTCTAAAATACGAATCGAAACGGATCTGAGCGTTCGTCACGATCGTAAATGCGTGTCAGTGTAAAAATTTCCGAAGAGCGACGTTATCGTGTTCGCGTTTACCGCAAGATTGTCGTCGATCCGCATCGAGATTTCTCTCACAGGACTTATCGCATTTTTCTGCCTCCGCGCGCCGGCTCGCCGAGAAACACAAATACATCGGATTTGTGACAGTTCGAGAACTCCCGTTCCGACGTTATTAAAAATCGTTTCGCCATTTCCACGAAATCGAGGCGATTCGTTCACTCTCGAGATGAAAAAAATATATCAAAGTAAAAAATTCCGAAGAGAGTGCTGAAAATCGCAAAATAATCGTCTCGGATGAAATTCTTCGAACCTCGTACACAAATTTTTACACGCAGAGAAAATTTCGTGCTCGATATCCACACCGTGTGTCTGTCAAAAAAAAAAACAAAAAAAAACGAATACGTGCACCGAATGATAAATTAATGATGAAAATTATAAATTCATTATTTTTAATCAATTGAATTACGAGAATATTTATTTTCATTGTCGAGAGTAATTAATACTTTGTTGGAAGTTGGGATCCGTTCCAGGGAGAAATCTTGATATTCGTTTCAAAAGAATATAGAGAGCGCGTTTGAGAGAGAAATGCCCTGAGGGCGGAATCCTTTCTACGAGCTGCGAGTGTGCAAAGACCTGTTCCACTCTGATCTTTTCAGTGATCCTCTCGAGCATGACGAAATATTAATTGACACAAAAAATAAGAGCAGTAGCGAGAGAATAAAGAAGAAGAAAAGAAATTGACCGCCCAAAAAAAAAGGAAAAAAAAAGAATCCGAAGAATATATTCGCACAAACATTCCCGTTCTCTTCGAATTCACTCCATTATTTTTTCTCTTCCCTCTCCTATCCGCCGTATCTTCGATTCATTAGACTGTCAGTTAAATTAAATTTAATGATTCATTATCATTCATTCATTAATTTATCATCCGCGCGATTATTTTTCAAGAAATTTAGCGAGCGGATTTTGTTCAACGGTTCCGATATATTGTTCATCAATTATTTTGTCAAATTGATTAATCCCCGTAATTCTAACGCACATTAGTTAGAAACCCGGAGTCGATATCCTTTGATTTTTTTTCGGACGTAATTCATTACGCGTCATTAATCCATTGTCTTGTCAAATAAATCAATTCCGTCGATCCGTTAGTACGGAACCGTTCGAGTTTATCTTCCAACTTTCTCGCTACCTCCAATTTTTTGCGTCACTTAAAATTCACTTCAGCTGCTTATTTTTTCGCAGTCTCGTTACTTTCTTGTTATTATTAAATTATCGTTATTATTATATCAGTATTCTCGCGATCCCGGTAAAAATATTTTCGTCGTAACGCGAGAGCGGAGATCCGGTGTGAATTTTCTCGCGAGCCTCCGTCTCGCTTCTTCGTATTTAGAAGATTTTTTTTCTCCTTTCATCTCGGTATCTCAATGTTGCGGATCTCGAATTTGCGCCGGGAGATGAGAGAGAGAGAGAGACGAAATTGAAGAGAGAAGAAGAAATGGGGCAGAGAGAACTCGAGAGAGCAAACGAGAGCCGTAAAAACTTCGAGAGGGAGCGAGAGCCGTAAAATCGCGTGGAAGGACGCGCGAGGAAAACTATCACGGAGCCGCATAATATATTTTAATAGACAGAAGTCGCGGATGCTGTGAAGAAAATTCAACTTTTTTTTCCTCACTTTTAAGTTTTCCCATATTTTTTCCCTCGTTTTGTCTCCGTCGTTTATTTCTTTCCCTCTTTTTATTCTCGAAGAAAGGAGAGAGAGAGACTTTTATTTTCACACTTTTACGCTTATATTTTTTATTTTCAGCAAGGGCGTAACCGGGTAGACTTCTCACCGCGAGATTGCACTTTCGAATCCTTTTGTCCGAGCATTCCTCTGGGATCCGGAGACTCTCTCGGATCGTCCCGGGTATCGCACAGAGACACGAGAAGAACGTCTCACGCCCTCGTTCTCATGCCGAGCGTTATCGCTAAACGCACCTTTTTATATTCCTTCTCTCTCTCTCAATCTCCCTTCCTCCTGGCTCTCTTCATTTCCTTTTCTCCCTTTATACACCGCGGAGTGTACCAGAGCCTCGCAAATTGAATCCAGTTATTTTAATTCGTCGGCCGTTTCGTAATTTTTGTCTCTCCCTTTCGCTCCCGAGTATAAAACGCGGCGCGTACGCTTACCGTTAACGGGCGCACGGAGTGAGGTAAAAAATGCGAAAACGAGTAAAAGATGAAAATGAACGTGAAAAAGGAAAAAAATTGTACGTACTTTGCGATGTCGACGAAATTAAATGAAAACGAGGTAAAAATATAATAAAAAGAAAAGCAAACAGGGAAAAATGAGAGAACAGGAATAATTGTATTAGGCATTTATGTATATTCCTCATGGGGTTTTTTTAATGGGAAAATGGTATTTAGCCGAATCACTTTCGTGTATATGAGAGTATCGGAGAAAAGGAGCCAAAAAACCGGACCTCTGGGGGATAATGTCTGTCGGTACGTACGCGCGGAATGGCGCGGTGAGATGTTCTCAGCCCATCGGGAAGACTATTAATACCTGGCATGAAACGTATACAACGCTTCTCTCGCGAACTCTTGCCCGGAAGAGAGAGAGAAGGAAGGAGAGAGAAGAAAAGAGAGAGAAGGGCGGAGAAGGGAGATACGTGCCGGAGGAACACCGCGCCGATTAGCTCGCGGTTCTCCCGATGGAGCCCGTCGGGACCGGAGCTGGACCCACCGGGGGGCTCATCTCTCTTATTCTCCCGCACTTATATATCTGTATCTCCCGACCACATCACAATATACGCAGACGTATGAAACATTTCTTTTACCTGCTTTCAAATGTTTATTAAAAAAATGGGATTTTTGGATGAAACGAAAATTTTGGAATTATCAAAATTTAGTAAACAAAATGGTAATAATGAAGACAATAATTTTGGCACATTTAAATACAATTTCAATTAAACGTAATAAAATAGAAGTTAATTGTAAATTTTTTCATTTTGACAATGAGCTGCAGACCTCGGATTTAGAGCTCATTAAGGAGGTTCTATCGCTTTACACGTTAAAATTATTTTCCATTATTTTTTGATGAAATTTGGCATATAGATAAATAGATTCAATACGCGACCTCTGTTGAAATTTGCACGAGATTGACCGTCTAGAAGTTGAGTTATTTATTTTTGAAAATAACATTTTTTTGTAATGTCTCATATAAGAGCCCGTGTTCACACTTTCTAATATCACTTCAAATAATGCTCAGTTAAATTTTCAACAAATTATAATGGGAACAATTTTGCTTAATGAAATTTGCCTTTACTTTACACGCTCAGTTGCTGTTTTGACTTACGTAGTATCGATAGAACCTCCTTAAATAATTTTTCTGTCATTTAAAAAATATGACATAAAAATTCTTTATGAATTTATAGGTAAACATTTTTTGCGTATAAAATAAATAAAATATTTTTCGAAATATATTTAGTTAAGTATTGATTCAGATGCTATATATTTCGCCAGTAAAAATATTATTATGCGAGGGAACTTGAAATGTTTTGAATTCAACCCCCCGAACAAAAATAAAAATTCTCCAATTAAAAGGAGATTAAAATGTATCGGTGTTATCAGTCCTGACTTATGAGCTCGGTTCGACGAAGAGGAGAAAGGGAGGAAGGAGAGCAGGTTGCACCGGGAACCAAGATGGAATATACGTATAAATATACAGCATATACACATCGAGACGAAAGTTTTACCACGGGAGAAGCGTATATGAGATTTTTCTTGCGATCGCGACCGTATACGAGACCGAGAGCTTACAGTACCGTCAAAAAGTTTCGGAGCACTCTCAGTTTCTTTCGAAACTCTCCAACCTCCAAAGTACCCCAAAAATAAATTAAAACTCCCAAAAAAAACCAAAATTCAAACAAAACATTCCCTCAAAAATTCATTCAATTAAATACGATCGCATGAAAAATAATTTTCATGAAAAAGCTCAAAATGACGTTTCAGACGCAATTTCTTGTACGAATAATCCCGCAAAACAAAATCAAAGACTCTCAAAGCTTTCTGCGACTCCTGTACGTATTGGCAAACGATATATAAAAGGGGTTTGAGCAGATTTTATATATACAGTAAATTACACATATACGATATAAAATATATAAAATACATATAAACGCAAAGAGCGCATTCCGGAGATCGATGCGCGATCGAGCCAGAAAAACATGGAGGAACTTCCGCTCCGCGTGCTCGTCGTCGATTTCTGATCGACTTGTGCGTGCCGTACGCGGCAAAATTAGCGATTTACCAGGCTCCGCTTGCTCCCTCTCTCCCTCCCTCTCTCCCTCCCTCTCTCTCTCTCTCTCTCTCTCTCTCATTCTCCTTGTCTCCGATCCTCGGAGGAGACAGCGCCGTATGTATTTATCGACGTCTATCAACGGAAAACCAGCTAGTCCATTCATCTTATTCGATCCAACGACGCATCGCCTCGTTTAGCCTTCGGTGAAAATAATGACAATGTCTTTCGTGGTAAACGTACCAGATACATCCTAATTACATTTTCCACGATCCACGATACTTTGCTCTCGCATTCCTGTTGTTTTAGTATTTTTATTACAGTTATTAATATTTTATTATTATTTTTATCTCGTAATTATTATCATTATTATACAAATTTTATCATTTTCGTTATTGTCGTTGCTGCATTGTGTTATCATTGTTGTTATTATTATTGTAATTATTCATAGCCCAATTACTTCGTAGCTCCAAAGAGCGAGAAAAATAATTCGACATTAAATTATTCAAAGTGAAATTATTTATCGTAAAAATTATGCTAACCACATTCCAGTCCGGGAAACATAATTGTGTGCGGTAAGAAAGGAGAAAAGTAGTAAAAAAGAAATTTTAGTTAATCGTTGGTAACAATCGTTGCTCGGGAATTGATGTTGGCTCGGTGGTTGTTGTTGTTTTTTTTTGTGGTTCTTTTTTTTGGAAAATGAGTCGTCAGTGGTAACGAGAGAGATCGATTTGGCAATAATTCCTCGCTTTGACGGCCCCCGGAGCGGAGAGGTTCGTATATACTCCTCCTCCTCCTCCTCCTCTCCGTGTGGTACGTGTACACGCGTTTTGCCGGAACAGAAAAGAAAATCCGATCTTGGAGTTCCTCGGAAAGCTGCGCCAAGGGGAACGCCGCGCTGCGCTCGCTTATGACGACGTGACCGGAGTACGTACGACGTCGGGATAAATATGTGTATTATATTATATTTATCCCCATATATACCTATGTAACGGCCGGATTTTTCGCTTCTCCGAGTCTCCTTCTCTCTCTCTCTCTCTTCTCGGACGTCGTACACGACGAGCACGATGCACGCAAGTACAAAAGAGAGTCCCTGGTACCAAGTGCAATTATACATCGCGGTCGTTATTGTAATTGCCGCTAAGGTTTTTCCCTCTTCTCGCCCAGGAATACGTCGTATGCCGGATCACGTACGACCCGGAGAATCTCTTTCGTGGTTCTCGCTTGTGTTGCACAAATGTACGTACGAATATACTTATATATGTCATAAATATATAATAAAACGCAGAAAGAATATATATTTGTGTTTATATACATATATATATGAGTATATATATTATATATGTATATAAAATACATTTGTACACACACGAGCACACTTTTTCGCGTGTAATATATTTTTAGAAGAGAAAGGACGCATCTCGCGATGTTCCTCGTATGATTTCGCGTCGAGCACGACTATACGTAGATATAATACGCTTGCCAATTTCACATTTTCGTGTACGTGTGCATTTTTACGGAGGTTCCGAAAGTGTGTCGGTGCGCGACGTAACGATCCTCGAGAGCCGAGATTCGCGGACCCACACACGCCGTTCGCACCGAGAGTCACGTCTCGCGCTCGAGCGCGGAGACTCTCCACCGGTGAGAGAACTCCGCTGAGATTCTTTCTCATTTCGCGTAACCGTATTGCCAAACGCTCTCTCGGATCAAGAGATTGAGCACGAAAAATCTTAATTTTTTTTGGAATTTTTTTTTTTTTTCATCATTGCGGTTCCTCGATTTTTAATCCAATATGATTTATTCATTTTTTTTTGTTTATTTTATCGTATTTACGTTTCTCATTTGTTCGTGATTTTTGATGATTACCACGATCGACGCAATATTTTGTTTCAAAGTTACAAGAGCGTGCAAATTTTTCAATCTTCGCTCGATCTCGTCTACATTGTAATGTAAAGGTAGAAAAATCAATTGGCGGAAGAAACGCGAAAGTTTTTGCGGACGGATTGAAATGAGAGAGGAGGAAAGAGATTCGTCTTCAATTCGCGAGATTCTTTTCCGCGGCTTCGTTCGCATCAGCGAGAGAAGACGAGCGATCTGTGTCTTGAGAGAGAACAAGAAAGAGAGAAAGAGAGAGAGAGAGATAGATAGATATAAAGAAAAAGATAGAAATAAGCAAGAGAGAGAGAAAGAAAGCTCAGAAGGGCGGTCATTCGCGTTGTTATATTACGAATGCCCGTCACGTGGCGGCGTTTTGCCTGAGTACCGGGGGCCCCAGCGTGTAAGACCCGGGGGATTCTTCAATGGAGGTCCACAGGCGTACGCTCTGTCGTTCTCTCTCATCCCTCCCATTTCATATGTCAGTCTCTTTCTCTCTCGCTATTTCTCTCTTTCTCCTTTTCTTTCTTTTTCTATGTATATACAAATATGTATATCTTTCTTTCTCGTCGCGACGTCGCTCTCGCGACGGCGTCCTCTCTTCGTGAGGCATAAGAGACCGGTGGACACGGGGTCGTGCGCCCACGGGACAGCTCCGCGCGCAGGATTGTCCTCAGCGCTCGCGAGACCTTTTCATGCACAATTCCGCGGCCTGCGTCGTGTCCGCGCGGGCTCGCGCTCGGCGAATCTCCGCCGGGAGACTGCCGGAGACACGAACGCGCGAGAGCCCGTACCTCGAGAACGTGAGCGACCGAGAAATTGCAAAAAGATTTTTTTTTTTTTTATACCAGAGGATTTTCTACCTTTTATTTTTTTTATGTTTTTTAATTTTTAAAAAAATTATTTGACGTGAAACGTCGTTCGCTTTGTTTTTAGTTTTGTTTCGTGTGTCCGAGAATTGTTAACGATCGCTGCGGGCAGAAGGCAAACAAGTTATTTAATGTGACCTCGATATGTTACGAAAATATTTCAGTTTTTGTTTGACCATCGATTTCATTATAATGCTGTATTGATATTACGTTGTTCGCATACTTTATTTTTGCAGGTATAATGAGAAACGATTTTTCGTTACATCACGATTTTCGTTCAATTTTCGTATTCGATCTTATTTCCCATTAATCATCCCTCAATAAACATTTATTTTCTCGTAATTAACAATTTTTTCTCATCAACATTTTTTGTTTAAATACCGCCCTGGGAATTTTATTATATTTTGTTGTTTAAGCAGTCAATCCAAATATTTGCCCAACACGTGAGGCCGCCAGAACTCAACATCGATCACGGTTTCAAGGCTCTCATTTTATATTTTTTATATTTTTTTTTATGTTTCATATTTACATTTATTAATTGTATGTGGTACACGGAATTTATTATTATTAATATTACCACATTATCCGTATACTTTATTTTTCACATAATGAGAAACAAGCAACAGACATTCCTTTCTTTCCGATATGACAACACGATTTCGTTAAAATTTTCGTTTTCCTCCTTATTTCCCATTATTCATTTATTTTCTCGTAATTAACGGGTTTTTTTCAAGAGGTAACAAGGGTTGGAGCTGGTACTTGGAAATTAACTGCTCAAGCGGCGATGAAGCGAGATACGAGAAAAGGAGGGCCTTGTGAATCGAGAGAATGAGAGAGAGAGAGAGAGAGAGAGAAGAGAGGATATTGAGAATCCGATCGGGTTTGAAAGAAAAATTCCTGCAATTTAATGGGATTCTTTGATTGGCGAGGACGTATGTTCGATGCCGCGAGTATTATACGGGAGAGACTTCATCGCGCGCTCTCTTTCCCTCAACGCGCGTGTTTTTCGCGATCACTCCGGCGAGTGTATACGCGACGATCGACGAGCAACTCTCCGGCGTTCGATGTGCACGCTCGCTGAAAACGCCAGGGAATTTCGTACAGAGATTTTTTGTATTTTTCAGATTTCCGTACCGGTTCGACGCGATTCTCAGATTTTTGGACTGAGCGAAATATAAAACGGGAGAGTGACGAAAGATTTTACGACTCCTTTCAAATCGAACGAGCAAAATATTTTACGAACGTGATTTACTTGAGATATAAAAATTCATCCGATGAAGAATGAATTGAAAAAAGTTTGAGATATTCAATCGTTAAAAATAAAAATAAAAATTAGTCAATTGAAAAATATTTTGACAAATTCATGACGTAAAGAAAAATGTTACGCTGCAAATTTTAACGAAGACGATATTTTGTTCTTCGACCGGAAACCGCAAGAATTTTTTCCTCGACGCAGTTCGATAATTTTTTTTCCCTCTTTGTGTTCCCTCTTCACTCTTTTTTTCCGAGTATATAGCGACAGGGCGACAACTTGTGACTCGTTCATTGGATTTTCGAGAATTTCCACTGCGCCGGGCGAAAAAAAACGAGCGCCCCCGTTTTCCAATCCCCGGAGATAAAAATCTCCCTCGTGGGACAATATTTAACTCTCTTGTAGGATAATTTGAAAAACATTCACGGTAATTGACAGTTTTGGGACCGGTGTGGAACGAGAAAGTCCGAGCGGTCGGGGGGGATTGATCGAGGAAAGATTGCTCGTCCAGTTTCAAGCGACGAAATTGAACGATTTTTCAACAACGTCACGTCTATTTTTAAACTCTTTTTCGCCTCTAATTATTTTCGATGCGGGTAAAAATAAGATCGCGAAGGAGGTAGCGAAAAAAAAGAAAAAGCGCCAAAAAAAAAGTTTCAGGTAAGAAAATTTAGATATAATTGTAAAAAAAAACTATAATTAGCACGTAACTTTGTGGCTGTCTTAAATCAATTTTATTGGGCCCCTGGATCGGGCGATTCACTGTTTTGCCGGCTACGCTTCGCCTAATTGAAACGAATCAATTATTTTTTTATCGACCCCCTAATTTTCACATCTCCGAGAAAAGAGGAGGATTGTCGACACTCCGGAGACTTACTCATCGTTTCCAGCTCTCTGGGATTCCCGTGAGAAGTGTCCGCAAGAAAGTCGTGGGTGCCCCGCTGAGAGCCATTATTTCTTCGACCACGTTTACCGGGAAGATTAAATGGATTTCGATGAGACTTCCGCGTGAAAAATAAATTGCATAATAAAACAAAATAAATAAATAAATAAATAAACAATGTTAAAAAATTATTTAAAAAAATAAAAATAAAGCAATGAAAAAAGAGAAAATGAGAACAAAGATTTGAAAAATGTACAAAAAAATGGAGCGAGAGAGGCTTTGAGGAAATAGAGAAGAAAAAATATGGAAGGCGCCCGCCCCGGAGACAGGAGACCCACGCAGAGTGAACGACAGGTAGGAGACACCTGTTGACTCTTGACACACAGGCTCGGACACACCGAAAATGGTCTCTCGGGTCTCTCGTACGTATGTCACGAAAAAAAAGAGAAAAAATAATATGAAAAATTAGACAAAAAAGCATATATGGAGTATAATTAAAAAATAAATAAACTAAAAAATTATCTACTAAAAAAATATACGAAATGAAGTGATGAGAGAAAAATATCGAAGTCTGAATGGAGAAATAAAGAATTCAAAACTTTATACAAAAAAGAAAATAACAGAAAAAAAACGACAGAGACTTTAGCGTCTGAAGAGAGAAAAAAAAACAGAATGAGAAGAGGAAAAGATTTGAAGTCTGACAAACTCGAATAGACGAGTCACGGATCTCCTCGTTAAAAGCCGCCCGTGCGCGTTCTCACTCCCAATATATCAGTGAGTCGGGATCGGTTGACATCTTGATGGTGGAGAAAAGAGCGAGACCCTCCGGAGGATGAAAAACTCGCGGGCGTATGCGCGAGAAACCGGCATTTTTGCTAATGGGATTTTAAGCAACGCGAGAGATCGCCCTCGACTCAGGTGGAGATTGCGCAGAAGCGATCCGGTGGTACGTTTTATGCTCGCTTTTATTGTACACACCGCTCGGCAAAAATGGTGACGAGCGGAAAACTACAAAAAATTTATTCCGAGCTCTATTTTTTCGGTCTTTCCAAATCCTGTCGTCGAGCGCTAAATTAGCGCGGGCAAAAAGAGTAAAAAAATAAAAAAGACTCGGAGCTATCCGCGATCTCGAAGATACGCAAGAATTTCTTTCCATTCCTTTCGCCCGAATTCTTCCTTTCAAAAAAAAATCTCTCGTATTAATTCGGTAGTGTACGATTTCTGGTAACAATAAAAATGAACTTTTACTAATTTCAAAGCTGGAAACTTTTTTATCAAGAAAAATGTTCGTGTACTAATTAAAAATTGTATGACGAACAAACAATTTTTTTGCTTCATTTAGATTTGGGATTTTCTCTTCTCAGCGAAGCTTCTGCATGTAAAAATTAAAAAATGCGTCGGTAACAATAAAAAGGATTTTTTTCGGGAATCAAATAAGTTTGAAATTTTTTTTTCAATTTTTTTTCGTCCCGAAATAAAGTCGACTCGACCGCAGCCGTGGATGAGACGATGGCGGACCGGGCGAGTGAGGAGAAAATGAGAGAGAGAGAGCGCGCGCGCAGCAGCGACGAGGTGCGAAAGGCCCGAGGATGCTAGCAGTTTTCTCCCGCGGTGAGGCTCGAATTTACCTGTCGATTAGATAAGCGCCCCCTCTCTCGCCCTCTTCAGGATTATTCGGTATAATTGCTAAAGCCAATACCGCGAAAGATTCGTGCATGCACACTCGAATCTCTCGATTCTCATCCCCTCGTTCTCTCATTCCGTCTCTCTCTCTCTTTCTCTCTCTCTCGCTCGTTTTCTCCCTTCTTTTCCTCTTATCGCGCCCTCTCCTTCCCTCCTCCCCCTGGTGCTCTTCACGTTCCCTTCTCTTCATTTTTTTTGCCTCGACATTAATTAACTCGAGGGCAGCTCTTATCGCGAGCGGGCTTCACTGACCCGGCGTTAAACCAACTTGAACCGCGGTTCGCACACACGCACACGTACGGGAACGAGTATCCTCGAGAAAAAAAACGATATTAAAAAAAATGAGAGAAATAAAAATGAGAAAAAAATGGCTCGTGTTTGCACATGCAGGAGATCATCGGTCCTTCGAATTGAAAAAAAAAAAGAAAAGTGGAAAGGGTATCTCGAAGAAATATAATTATTGATACATGAATATCGCTTTTGATTATATTTTTTTGAATATAATATACACGCGCAATTATTGCGAATGTAATTCTTATATGGGCATAATAAATGTTGTTTTATATAGGAATCGAAAGAGTTTGAAAAAAAGAGAGCTACAAAGTAAAATGTTTGGCACGGTACAATTAAGTTTAGTGCACTTTCGATTTGAACGGGAGGATATGGTGGAAATGGTGAGGAGAAGTCCTCTATCCCACCAGTTAGTTGATGTTTTCACGTCACGCTCTCCCCTCCGAGATATTGAGAGAACAAATTTCCGATTTTAACAAATTTGAAATTTTGTATATGTCAGGACAATAAAAAACGAAACGAGAATCGATGGTATAAGTATTTCGAACGAAAGGCATGACTTTCGAATTTTTTTGAGGCTCATTTTGACGCTCATCTCATCGTTTGCACTTTTTGTGCTGTACTTCTTTAGCAGGGCCCAGCGGCTGATAAGTCATTAAGTTTAAATAAAAATAAAAAGTTCGTTTTTTCTCTCGTCACCAGAACCCAAACGTCACCCTAATATCTTTGGAGAGGAGTCGAAGCGATGCGATTGGCCAATATGGTTTCTTTTTTTTTGGGGGGGGGGGGGGGGGGGGGGGGATTCCACTAACAATATGCTCCGGGGGTAAGAGAAGTGCACAGAACATTTACCACAGCGCGAATTTGTCACAAAACAAAAAGAGAATTCTATAAAGACAAAACGCTAGAATATATATTTGATAACCAGAATATTTCTCATAAAAATGATCAATACATATGTATAGAAATAACATACGAATTGTTAATTTTTAAGTATGGGATAAGAACGATTTACGAAAATGAGGAGGGTCGACAAGTTTCTAACTCGTTTCTTTAATCTAAAAACAAGATAAGATAATTGTTATGATCTCATTCTTATAATAGCATAATAATTCCTACTACATATGGTAGTCGAAAGTGAAAGAAAAAAAAAACAAAGAGCAATGAAAATTTTTCATAAAATAATGTAAAAAATAGAGTAAAAAGCTAGAAGATACATTTAGTCGTAATACTCATTGTAAGAAAATAATACACATGTGCAGTAACGACTAATCTAATTCTCGTAATAGTATAATACTTCCTACTATACATAATAATCGAAAGTTTGAAAAAAATATATATGCAGAGGGCAGCGAGAATTTGTCGTGAAACAAGGCGAGCAATAGAGACAAAAAGCTGGAAGATATTCGGTGGCTGGGAACGGTGAGTGTTCACCAAAGCGGAAAATCCGTAGTATAGAGATGAAGATCGAGCTCCCGCGGCCCCGCGATCTTGCATAACGAGTTATACACACGTTTTATTCTCGAAATAGTTGGAGAATAGTTGTAGGAGGGACGGCAAGGGAAACGGTTAAGCGTTGCGAGTGTTTTTGTATATGAAACGAGTTACGCCCTTTCTACAATCGGATTTTGCGCCGGGGCTATAAAGTCGTCGGTCTCGGGACGGATAATACGCGATCAAGCGTAACGCGATGACTTACGTTGTTTAGCGTTATCGTTTCGAGACCATCTCTCGCCGCTATCTTTCTTTGTATTTTTTTATAACCTTTATTCAAAATTTTTTTTTCTCTCTCTCTCTCTTTCTTTTCACAATAATCCTGGATGCCTACAAATGTTATTCATATCTTAAATACCTCGATGTTTGACGTCGAACGGGAATTTTGAAAATTGACAGGAACGATGGAGTAGAGGAAAAGATAAAAGTCGATTGGGGTCGCTGATCACTCTCATCGTTTCGAGTATTAATTGTTCGAAACGTTCATCGGTTTTACAATCACTTGAGAATAAATTGAAACGTTAATAAAATTGATTTTTTCAAATTTTATTATTAATAGATAGAAAATTACAAAATAATAGTAAGACAGAATAATATTCTAAAATGTTTATAGAAAATCTGTTTTCAGTTTGACTCGATTTTATGGTGGGTTTTTGCAGAAAATAAATTGGAAGTGGACAAAATAATTATGTATAGAACAATGCGAAAAATGTGTCGTTTTTTGCATCGGTTCAAGTTATATACAAAGTTTTACCTAAAAAACGGTAAATCGATAAGACTTATCGCCACTTAGTTGATGAAAAAAAAGTTGTGAATTATCGTTAAATAATTACAAGAAAAAAGCTTTTACGCAAACGAGTTAGAAAATGATTTTTCGAGTCTCCCGGGGCATAAATACGTTGCAAAAAGCGGGAAACTGATAACGATTATCAGTACTAATGCGAGGGCATTTTTGTTATCCCGAGAATCAAGAAGTCGCGCATCTGTCAGCGAGCCTGAAAGCGGGCGTAGGGTCAAGAAAAAATAGTAATAAACGTGACAAAGTGGAGAGACAGAGAGGGAGGGAGAGAGAGAGAGAGAAAGAAAGAAAGAGAAAGAGAAAATGCGAGAATCGAGATTCGTTACGCGGATGAGATCGCGGCTATATAATGCGCCAGTCTGGAGATAAAGAGCACGAAGGGAAAAAGAACGAGACAGGGAGAAAGAAAGAGAGGAGAGGAAAAAAATGAGGAGGATGGGAAGACAGCGCGCGGCACAGGTGGAATCTGCTATCGCGTGTGTGCTCCGAACGGTCTGTGATGCCAGAGAAGAAAGACGAGAAGAAGAAGAAGAAGAGAAAAAAATAAAGGAAAAGACACACCTAAACACCTTTACGCTTGATGTACATATTTTCTTTAATTTTTCTCATTTCTCTCTTTACTCTCTTTCTCCTTCCTGCGAATGGGAATTCGATTATTAGCGATCTCACTTGTTCCAGGTTGTACCAGAGAAATAAAGTAAAAGAGTCTGGAGAAAAGTAAAGAGAATAAAATAAGTGAAGAGTCTCAAATCTTGATAGCGAAACGCACGTGCACGCGCACTTTCTCTCTTCCGGTGGACAAAAGCTTCAGGAAAAAGCGAGGAAGAATCGCGAGAAGTCGACCAAAAGGTTCCACGGATCCGCGTCTTTTTCCTGCTTCGCGACTCAAAAAAATGTTTTCGTGTAATTATATTGCTCAGGATGATCATACGTCGTCTATTCTGTATCGTATGATGATTTATTGAAAAAATATACAGTATAGAAAATTATAGTGAGCAAGCATATAATTGTAACGAGGTTGCGAATCGTTTTTTTGATGATGCAAAAAAAAATTTGTTCTGCGGGAAATTGAGACAATCCTGTATAATTTTTTCAAAACATTTCACAATGTTTTTAAATTAAAATATCAAAATTGATTAGACGTAAATAAAATGAATTTTTTTTGAAAATGTAAAAATTGCTCTCATTCTTTTTAG
Source organism: Cremastinae sp. B BG-2022a (assembly GCA_030522605.1). Classification (NCBI taxonomy): domain Eukaryota; kingdom Metazoa; phylum Arthropoda; class Insecta; order Hymenoptera; family Ichneumonidae; species Cremastinae sp. B BG-2022a. Next base: position 62,356 of record JAPYYX010000392.1, on the reverse strand, counting down.
AAATAAAAATGTAGCCAGAATAGTTTAAAAACACATTTGTTTTGATCTGAGGATCGTGAAAAAATTGCAAAATCAACAGAATCGTGCCAAAAAGAGGTTACGAGTATTATCTCTTAAATTCTGAAAAGAACATGGTATTTCGTCGAAAATGATTGAGAGAATTACTCAGTTTTTTTCTAAAGTCCGAATTTCGTCGAAACTCTTTCAAAACAACAGAATTGCCTCTCGAGCCTCAAAAAATCACGCGAGTTTCACCCCGTTGTTATATTTTTTCGTATACACCGCACAGCTCGTATGCATCTTCGTTCCGACTCCGTTCTTTTCCCGGATCAAAATCGATAGGCGTTGTATATCGTTGGTCGCGTATCTCGCGAACGGAGGTCGGCGGTGCAGGACGGATTTACCTCCTCGGGATTTTCTCTCGGCGTTGTTGACGATGTATACGCGGGGAGCAACGTGTGGTTTGCCTGGATGTTGGTAATGCCTGGGGGTACTGCATGCCCCGCGGGTGTAATAAGAGAAAAAGAGAAAAAAGAGGATGAGGAGGAGGAAAAATAAGAGTAAAAATAACGCAAAAATTAAAAAAAACGAGGGAGAGAGAGAGAGAGGAACGAGCGAAGGAATCGGCGGGGCGGCGGCGTCATCGCCGATGGGAGACCCAAGAGGATCGGGAGGCAGAGAACGCGGCGAGAGAGAGGAAAGGGAGGAGGTGAACCTGTTCCCGAGGGAGTTCCTTGACCCTCGGGGCTCTGACGCGTCTATGTGTGCTCGTACGTGCGACGCTGCTCCGGAGAAAGGCGAGAGAGGGGAGAGAGAGCGAGAGAGAGAGAGAGAGCGCAAGAGTAAGCGAAAGAAGAGGAGGGGAAACAAACGACGAGAAGTCGACGCGCGAGCCGCTGGCCAGAGAGCGCCCGCGGAGTCCATGATGCCTGCAGGCTCTTTGTGAGGAGTCAGTAAGAGAGAGAGAGAGAGCGAGCACGAGAGAAAGAGAGAGACGAGAGTCCCCTACGGGCCCTCTCGGGGCCTCTTTCCCCCACCCCTCGGGCGAAAAACGAGCGGAGTGGGGGAACGCCGAGACGCGGAGAGTGACGAGAGCGAGCGAGAGGCCCGCGAGTCTCCCGCTGGTGGGGAAGCGGGGGGGGGGGGGGGGTGGGGGGGGGGGGGGGGGGGGGGGGGGGGGGGGGGGGGGGGGGGAGAGGGCCCAGAAGCTCCGGCGTTACTACGACTCGTATACGCTTCTCCGCCAGCCCGCACCACCATTTTCGCTCGTACTACTCGTACCTAACTACAGAGACTACTATTACTACTACAACTACTGTCTGTCCGTCACTTCGTTCCTCTCTTTCTTTTCTCCTCTCTCTCTCTCTCTCTTTCTCTCTTTCGCTCTTTCGCATCCACGACAATCCTCCAGCCGCGCTTGTAACCATATACACTATCCATCGATCTTTCTCTCTCTCTCTCTTTCTCTCTCCTCTTCTCCCATGCCGCGGCTCTTTCTTTATAATATCCACAGTTTCGCCTACCGATATCTTTGTAGCTCAGAGCTTCGCGTGAATCTCTTACAAAGCCACTGTACTCGCTCTCTCCGTTATCTCGTGAATAAAGCAGCATTCGTTTTCAATTTTTAGTCACTTTTTTTCCGAATGGTACCATGGTTGAGAGGCAGTTTGGAAAAGTATATTGATGTGAAGACGGAGTCACACGAGATCGACGAGGAGGATGTAATAAATCGAAATATTATATTTTTGAGTATATTTTCTCTTGAAAATTCGTCACCTTATTTTTTTGAAATTTATCTTCCTGGAGTTATATATCCTCGGTGGTGGGGGGAAAAATATTGTATAAGCACAAAATTTTTTTGATTCTCAAAATTCGCACTTTTTCTCAAACATGAAACATTTTTGCACATATATGAAAATATATCATTAATCGAAATCTTCTCACACAAAATTTCCGTGATTTAAACGGTCTTCGTTTGAACGTTCTTAATGAGAAAAATCTGGTGGTCAAAATGCACTCGGTACTCAAAATGATATACATATGTTATTGTCCCTTTTGTATTTTCATTCATTTGAATATCCTCGTACAAAGCCAAAATGTTACTTCTACTATGCAAAATAATTAAAGGTATTTCGATTTTGCAAATGAAAATTTTAAAAAATTTGGATTGACCATTCGGTAAATGTTCGATACACAGTTTTTTACCTCTGATTTGGTTGAAATAGTGAAAAGCAGTCTTCAACCATCTCTCTTATAGTCATATAGTCTCTCATACAGTCATTTATAGAAACTCATTCTTACTGTCGGCGTATTATCTGTGGCACTCATTACCTGCGGATTTAAAATTGTACCAGAGGGATAAATTTAAGAAGGCGCTATGCTATCATTTATTTTCTTCCGACACTGAATTCACATAAACAGGTCTGGTCCAATCGTATTAAACTTTTCATATTTTGTACTCACAGAGCTCATTATTATATTAATTGAGATATTTTGTTGTATCAGACATGCATTGTAATTTGCCTTAAAGGAAACCACGGCATAAAATAAATCAATCAACCAACCAAACAATCTTATAGGCATTAGTGACGATCAACCCTCTCTCCAAAGATATATTGAGAGTCAAATTATGCGATTTTAGCAAATTTGAAATTTTGTATTTCACGAGGACAATGCGACGCGACACAAAAATCAATGTTATCAAGTATTTAAGATAAAACATACACATTTGTTTAATTCTAATTTTAACATTCAATAACCACGCTTAAGGGAAAGCGCAAAAGGGCTAAAGAATGAAAAAAAATTCTTCAAAAAATCCGTACCCACGAAGTGCGATACTTGCTGCACATAGGGGAAGGGAGGGCAAAATGGGGTACGGGGGGCAAAATGGGGTATCTACCCCAAAAATTTGGTGAAAATTTACAATATCTCAAATTTTGATAAAATTTAATATCAAATAGTACTCTATTTGCTAAGAACATTATATTTGGTGATTTAAAAACACGTTTAAACAAAAACTAAAGCGAAAAATCAATTAACATAGCAGATCGAAAAAGACCTTTTTCTTTGGTAATGAAACACATTTAAACAAAAATGAATATAAATCATTAATTAATTACTTGGAATGAGACGTCAAAGCTAATAATAACTTAACAAATTATGAGAAAAAAAAATTTTTCGTACATTTTTGCATCAGAGCTACCCCATTTTGACAACTGAAAAAAAATTTTTTTCTCATGAAAATATTATTTCAGTTGAAAATTGAATTTGTTTCCTTCAATTGTGATTCAAAAACAAAAAATTCAGCATATTTAAACCCTTGGAATCGGAAATTTTTCTTAAGTACCCCATTTTGCCCCCTCCTCCCCTATATACGAAAGTACATTAATGAAAAGAAAATTTCGTGCAATCGTTTTGAGCACGGAAGATCGAGGTAGAAAAATAAGCGATCGCGAGAGGTTGCGACTCTCGATCGTGCACGGTGTGTCCCTCGTGATGGTTCTTTCTTCAAAAACCGGGGGCAACGTATCTCCGAGGATGAGCCGAGGCAAAAGAAGAGGAATCCTCGGGCTCGGTCGATACCGGATAATTACACAGGACACGCGACAGAACCTCTATCCATTATTCATAATCGTTTCTCGATGCGTGATTCTCGGATCTCTTCGATCGGCTTCGATCTTCTCCCCCTCTCGCTACCCCAAAAAATTATTCAACGTCCCTCGCGGAATAAACGCGCGACGTCTACATAATTTTCCTCGACCTCTTTTTCCATGCACGCGTTATTCCTACACGTCAAATATGCAAAGCTGCTAGATCGAGCGAACCTCCATCAAACTTTAATCATCGGCGTCATTTTTTTCCATTACTTTTCCATTTTTTTATTTCAAGAATTCAGATTGATTTGTTTTCATGGAGCCCCGTAGTTAATTTGTCTCCATTTTCTAGATTTTCATGAATATCATTATAAAAAATAACTGAAGTCCTCTAAGAAAATCCCTAAAATATGTTTACTCACTGTTGAATTCTTTTAAATATTTTTTCCTCATTTTCAGATATATTTTCTGATCTCACATTATTTTCGTAATTTTCACTATTTTTTATTAAATCTCAAAATTGTTTCTTCTGACAATTTATTCAACTTTTATTGAAAGGACGATAAACGTTTGGGTGAATCTCCGAGTAAATGGACGTTTCGCTTCAATACCAATATTTCATCTATCGCAGTCAACTTTTTTTTTCCTTATTGATGGTATGTTGGTTTATATACGTGAGAGTATGGCCCGCGAATCTCGAATAAACTCGCTCGACGAGCGAGAAAGAGAGAGAGAGAGGCCCTTTACCGCGAGAGAGGGTTATCAACCCGTGTGGCAGGCGAACAAGCGAGCTCTCGGGCGAACCTTCTGCTCGCCAGAAGAGAGAAGAGAAAAGAGTCGACGACGACCGCGAACCTCGCGAGCTCCCATCGACCGAGAACGCAATGTGCGAGCAACTCTCGAATAAGTAATAGCGTGCCGGTACATACGCCGGAGACTCAAAATCTTTAAACTTTTCTCCCCCGATCGATCAACTAATTTATTCTTAAATTAAAGAGTACAAATTATTGTTTTCCAGCTTGGCATTTTTTCTCCGGCGCGTTCCGAGATGTGAAAGAATCTCGCAATGCTTTTATGAGAATTTTGTACTATTACATGCTGGCATTGTTACTGTATGCTGGTATATTTGTAGGGTAATTGGATAATTGATTTAGTTACAGAGAATGACACATTTGAAAGTGAGAAATCATTCTTTCGATCGTGACTTGGAGTGTGCTCGATAGAGAAAAATTTCCGATAGGATCGTTGCCTTTCGCTGATCTTGATATTTCGATTTCTGTTTTATTTTTTCGGTACAACCGAAAGTTTTCGATCAAATGTACTTTAAGAATTGTGGGTGCAGTTTGGGAGTTATGATGACGGAGAGACCAAATGCCTATTTTAAATATTTTTGAAATTGCGGTCTCTCGAACATTAAATAATATTTTTCGCAAAATCTGTGGAAAAGACTTAAAAAATTCATTTTACTATTGAAACAAAAAAAGTTATTAAAAAATTAATTCAATATCTCATCATCTATTCTTCATCTATTTTCCTTGACAGCCACTAATTAAAAATAAAAAATTATAATTCATGTTAATCTCAAGCCTTAAAAAAACATCCCTTAGAAAATCTAGAAAAGATTCAAAAAAAATTATTTTTAACATTAAAAGATAAAAAACCGGTAATTATTTAAAAATTAATTTTATGTCTCATCGACTTCAATTTTTCTTCACGTTCCTTCAAAGTCACTAAATAAAAAATTTTTTTTTAAATTTTAATCCAGGTCAAAAACATCGAATCGCGAATTACAGAAAATTTGGCAACGCGGAGGTAAAAATGGGATCGCTCACGGATAAGCGAAATGTCTTGAAAAATAACATTATGAAACGGCATCAGAAAGGAAGACTTGGAAAGTGCGATGGTGGAAGTTGAAATATCACAAGTACACGGGAGAGCGAATATCGGCATGCGTGTGTGCCGTGTTGGGGTATATAGTTTAGAAATATAGTCGTGGGATTGGCGAGTGATCCGCAGAGGTGAGAGCGAAGTACGGTGCGCGCGGCGTTCGAGCATCAGAGCGCGCGGTATTAGAGACGCCGCGAGTGCTGGCCCCGCGCTTGCACACACAGCGAAACAATTTTCTGCACGTAGACGCCCGGGAGAGAGGAGAAGGGAATACACATCGGGAGCGAGGTACTCGTGATGAAACCGATTGTGAGATAGGCGAGAGAGGCGCGGAGCGATCCTGGCAGGCTCAGCATCTCGAGGAGAGGAGAAGGAGACACGGAGCGAGACTGCCCGAGCGCACAAGTGTACTGTAACGTGTAATGCACCGTAAGCTATAAGAAGGTACCGAGAAGGAGAAAGAGAAAGATCAGGACGAAGAGAGAGAGAGAGAATGAGAGAGAGAGCGAGAAAGCGCGAAGCGAGGAAAAAAAGATATTAAAAAAAAAATCAAAAAAAAAATGAATACATCGATGCAGCTTGGAGTGAGAAGGGCGCGAGTCCAAGGATGGAGGATCCCAAGAGGAGATTCGACGTTCTTTTCTCTCGTTGTGTATTATGTGTTACGTACACGTGTATGCACGTTGCAGTCTTGGATATACATAGGTGTACACAGAGGCTACGAGAGAGGATAGGCCGCGCGCGAGATCGCTTCGAAATCCTTAGATACAGTCTACCAGACGCTCCGTGTACTCATAAATGGACTATAATCCTCGCTGTGTGTACAACTCTCAGCGCGGAGCGATATACTTCCTCGTTTTACATCGATATTTCGAGTTTTATTATTTCGTCCTTAATTTTTCATTGCGATTACAATTTGGCGATTGGAAAATTAGAAAATTTTTATTGTCGATTTTTCACGTTATGACCTTTCGTCTTTTTTTTTAATACTCTTTCATTTCGTAATTGAACGATTGGGTGTACGTCAAGGGGTTTTTTATCTTTTACTATGATTTATTTTATGGTATAAAAAAATGTGTTTATATTGTCATCAATTTTTTGGTTGAATATGCACAAATTTTTCCCACAAAGTTTCAGCAATAATAATAATAAATTGCACTTTGTTGACACACTTAGACTTTGAATGTATACATTTGAAATCATTTTATTTAATTAATTAATTTTTTTATATATTTTTTTAACTATATCGGTTTCTATTGATCGTAATATTTGGATTAATGTTTCCTGAGGAGAACCTTTTTTTAATATCTTTTAAAAAATTTTTTTCTAGTGATATTGAACATAAATCCATCAAGTTTTCTGAAATTGACTTTTTTTGAGAATCTTGTATGCAGAGTTAAGATTATTTAATGTGAGTTTGGCGTTATTTTAAATTTTCCTATACAAATCTAAGTTAAGTATTTGCATCAAAGAATGGATGTAACGTGGATGTCTTATTCTGCTTATTTTGAGACAGCTGTTTTTTCACTATATGGATATACTCACAAAAACAACTGGTGGTGTAAAAAAAACGATGGTTTAAAAAAAGGAGGCAAGTACATTTTTTCATAGCATTATGGTAAATGGTAGAGAGATTGTCGTAACATGATAAATTCACTAAACAATAATTAAATTTATTTAAAAAATATATAAATGAGTTTATAAGTATATAAAAATTCAATCAGAGTACAATAATATTAAAGAATAAAATTTCAAAAAAAATACTTGCCGAGTTTATTATTAAATATATCTCGGCAAGTATTTTTTTCGAAATTTTATTCTTTAATATAGTCGCTCGGCCGATTTTGATAATTTTTGAAAATGTACTTGCCTCGAGTCTCTACCGCGACTCTTGATAATGAAAATCAGTATTCAAATTCAAAATTTTCTGCAAATTTTTGAAAAATTAAATTTCTTAACTAATATTGATCACATCGGAGTTGTTTCTCGTGGTAATTTTCGTTTCACAGACATTTTTAATATTCCGATTGAGCCTATAAAATTCGTACAAAAGATTCTTAAAATCGAGAAGAGAGTAAATCCGAAGGATGGGTTGAGAATCGAATGTTCGGCCAGGTTAAAGAGTGGTTTACACCGGCAGCGCGATCAATTTCATCGAAGAGGTACGAAGAGCGCGAGAGGGTATTCGTTGAACGCGAGAGAATCGTAGGATCATTACATACGTGTACAATATAAATACAGGACAGAGAGCCGCGCGCGGTTTTCTCATTCGCGGGGTAAGCGCAAAAACACGCATCGGGGGTAAGAAAAGGGGATCCAGAGGGGGCGCTCGCCGCGCCAGAGAGAGCGCGCGGGGGCGAGAGAGAGGGCCCGAGGGGCTCTTCTCCGCCCCTTGAATCTGCTCATTTTCTCTCCTCATACGTATATACATATCTCTTTATTCTCTCGCTTCAACCCCGCGATATTTCCATCTCCAGTGATGATGCTACAGTCCCGAACTCTATAGTCCGTCACACACGACGCGTCCGGAGGACCCTGGAGAAGGGGCTCGCCTCGGGGAAGGGGCAATGGGGCAGCGAGAACGCGCGCTAGAGGGAGACCAAGAGGGGGGGAGGCCCGCAGGCCGGCCTGCGGCTCCGACTCAGTATCCCCGGAGCAACCGAGCCACGTGTACCCCGCGGAGATGCTCCTTCGTCCCGAGTTCAACGTGCGCATTTACACTCCGAATACACACTCGTTACAACAATAAACACTGAGTACTGAATGAAGAATCATTTCAATTATTAAAAAAAAATAAAATTTTTTTTTTTTTTTTCATTCAAATCGCAGTATCGGAAAATTTTGAGTGATCGTCCCAGTGAACTTTTCCGACTCGGAGCTACGACTCAGATGTGTTGCACAGTGGATTTTTTACGACTTTCCGCGAGTGATTTTTTCGAGGATTCTCTCGTGTAGCTCGCACCGTGTGTCCGGCGAGATTTTCTGTGTCTGCGTGCGCGAGGAGATACGGGAAGGGTCGAAAAGGGAGGAAGAAGAATAGGAGAAAAAGGATCGCGAGGGATACGTGCACTTAGAGGGGGGATTAAACTCGGTGTATCCTCGTTCCTCCCCTCTGAGTTCGCCACAGTCCCTGCGGCAAGGACGACCGGCCCGAGACCACGGGAAGAAGGAAGTTTAGCAAAACCGGAGAGAATCCCGGTTCGACGAGCGAGAGGGATAAATTGACCGAGTGAGAGGGATACAAAACAGAGTTTACGTTCCCTCAAGCATTTTTATCCTCTGTCCCTTACTCGTCTCTGTATAATTCCTCGATTTTTACGGATTTTTTTACATCGAGAAAAACGAATCGATTCGAAAAAAGAAATTTTGTCCGAGACCCGAGGATAAGTGACCAAGTGAGTGAAGTTTCTCAAACAAAAAAGGAGATTTCAGTGTCCTTTGAAAAAAAAGTTTCGTCTCTCTCTTTTCCGAGAGGAAAAAGTCCGAGAGAACGAATTCGTGTACGAGCGCGATCCGGGAGTCTCATGCGTGACTTCCGGGGGAAAAACTGGACGGCGGGCCGAGCGGGTAAAATCGGTAATCGCGATCGTCGCTGAGAGTGTTTCGCGTCAGACTCGAGCCCGACCGTCACTACTGGGATATTTATTGAGAGATCGGCGGAGAGAGAGAGAGAGAGAGAGAATAAAAATAAAAGCATCCGAGTAACGTCTCTGCATAATAATCAAGAGATAAAAAAAAACGAAACAAATTAAATAAACGAAGCGAGATAAAAAAGCGATCACGCGCAAAGTTCGTCACGTGCGAGAGTCCGGTTCCGTGCAAAAGTGATAATCGAGAGTCACCGCGCTGTGATCCGAATAAAGTCGTGAGAGCATTCGAAATTCGCATCCGGAGATATAGAGAGCCTCGCTGCGGGAAGAGAGCTCGCACGTCCTTAAACGTCCATCAATTACGCGCCTAAGGAACGACCGGTCTTCCCTTCTCGCCGGCGATATATACGTATATTTCCTCGAGTATCGCATAGCTCGGTGTCGCGACGAGGAGGCGCTTTGCCGGAAAAACTCACCGTTTCGCGAGCGCCATCGCTTGACGAGATCTCCCTAATTAAACGCGTTCCAGCGTACGAAAAAACGAGACGCACGTACGAAAAAAACGAGACGCCGGTACAAGAGATAAAAAAAACGCGTTCCGGAAGAAGAGTCGAGAACTTTTGTGATCAAAGAAGAAGAAAAAAAGAATCTTCCGTTGAATAATTTATTTTTCGTTTCGATCAATTTTTCGTGGATTCCAGGGAAGAATGAACTAAAGTGCCAAAGAGTTCACTTCCGCATTCGAGACTCATCCGTGCGTCCAGCTACGAAAATTTCACCTGTTCAGCGCACCGGGGCCGAAAACTCTCTCGCTTGACTCGAGGAAGCTCGGAGTTTCGCGGTCGTTTACCGTGATAAATGTGATGAGAACCGGAGAAGCGAAATTAACGGCGTAATAGAAAGTGCTCAAAAAGTGCGATTATTTCGAGATAAAAGGAAAAAAAAAGAGGAGAGATAAATAGAGATAGAGAGCGTAAAGTGTGTGTGCGTAATGTACGATATATTGTGAAGTGAAAATATTTATTTGCGCGTTTTTTTATTCTCGTATAAGAATTGTGACGGAGGAGTGGAATAACGATTTTCGGAATTTCGTAGATCGATAAGAAAAAAGCGATATAAAGGGATTATCCTCCGAGGAAGGAGGAAAGTGCTCGAGGAGGAGGCGAAGGAGGTGGTGGATAAGAAGAGGATTGGTGATGCGGTAGTCGAGGGATTTTCCCGAGGGAAGCCATGAGGGCGGCCGCCGCCTACGTCCTGTTCTTTGCTCACCTCATACAGGTAAAACAAGACCCGAGAATGAAATTGATGAAAAAAAAAATTTAAATCCTCTCTCTCTCTCTCTCTCTTTCTCTGCGAATACATAGTGGATTTTATTATATTTATTTTTTATCATTTTCGTTATTATTCGATGTATTATTATCGCCACACGATTATCGGACGAGACTGCCGAACGCACTCTCCGATTCTCCATTGTGCATTTATCTTATTCAACTTTCTTCCCCGACTTCCGGTATTGCGAATCCACAGAGTTTCTCACGCGACTCTCAATCGTTTTTCATGATTCATCGTGCGAAAATCTCGTCCTGACGTTTTTTTTCTTCTTCTTCTTGTAAATGAAACGTATACGCGAAATGTCAATTCGAATTCTATGGAGCGCTCCGATAGAATCTCGGGATATTCCTTTCAAGAATATTTTCCGAAAATATCAATACATTTTTTTCGTGTTCCATATATCGGAGAGATATAAATTACAAATTGAGAAATATGAATTCGAATGTGCACTTTCATAATAATTTACAAAAAAATTTTTTCAGTTTTATTCCAAAATTATTTTTCTTCTCATAAAACTCATTGAAATTATTGCAAAATGTCAATCCGAATATTTTTTATTGTTCACTTAAAAATGTGATAAGTAATCTTCGAAGAGTATTATAATAAAAATGAATCATAATTATATGAAAAGATAATTTTTGACGCAAACTGTACGTTTGAAAATATAGAAAAAGTACTTTTACATTTATCGAAGGATAAAATTTATCATGACGGGAGAATATACTTTCGATGGGGAACGTACGCGAGTTCGAACGCGAAGCGAGATCGTCTTCTCCTCATAATGTCATTTCTATATACATGTATAACAAAACGCGCGGTTGAATATCGTGCGAACTTTCCTCGCACTCTCACTTCGTTGCACTTTACATCTCTCGAGCGGAATAAATTATCTCGATGATGTTCGAAAATGTTTTCTTCTCCTCCTCTCTTCGTCGAATATTCTTCATTTCTCTTATTTTTTCGCGCTCTTATTTTTTCCTCGTTTCGTAACGAGATCGCACACCGGAGAGTCATCGAGAGGAACGAGAAAACAGCGACGAAGGAGAGAGGAAAACGCGAGAGCGCCGGTAGGATAAGAAAACGATGAGACGAGGACAAACGAGTGTGAGCTAGGAAAACTCGTACGCGTTCAAGTTCTCAGTCCGTTAGGAATAGAGGTGATCGAGGCTCGCGAAACTTTCACTCGTTCCTCGTGACGGATCTCGCGATGCAACGCGAGAATGGAGGAATCGCCTCCGGGGCCTCGTACGGGATGAGAATCCTCGAGAGGAGATTGTCTCGCTAATACACCAGAATATTTTTTCGCCTGGCATCTCGACGATAAACTTAACGACTAAAAGAGAAAGAGAGAGAGAGAGAGAGGGATGAGATGACGAGCAGAGAGGGCCCCGTTCGAAATTTCGAGCAAAAATGAACTCACGTACGATTCGAGTATAAACAAAAAAATAAAAAAATATATGAAAATAAAAAAGAAGAAGAATGAAATATGACGAATAAAAAAGTTGAAAGAATGCGTATCGGCGAAGAAGCTACCAGTTAATAACGACATGTTGAAGCTCCGAGGGAATAAAAGTTGAAACCTATTTCTCGGATAAATACACGGGAAGCCTCACTTTTTTCGCTGCTTTTTTATTTTTTCTTGCAATTATCATTAATTTTTTAATTCTCCCTCGTTCGATCCACGGGGTATTTATTTCTGCAACAAGTTCGCTCGCATGAAACGCGCGTAAAGACGAAAAATAATGGGCACAGTTTAGGCGGAGGAAAAACTCTCACCGTTTTGCACGAGAAATTATAGTTGTGAGTATTTTATATTTTATACCGTACGCGAGATGTTTATAAACGAGTTTCGAAGAAAGAGGCAGAACATAATCAGGGCAAATGGGCCCCAACGTTCTCTGTTTGTACGCCAAGAGCGCGCGAGATCCTTTTTTACGCTTTTTTCGTCCTTTTTCCTTGTTTATTACGCTCGTATGTGTACGTTGTATGTGTGTGTATATTTATACGTATACATGTGTATGTAAGAGACGATTTCGTTCGTGCGTAATTAAGCCGCTCTTTCAATTACCGCGGGGCCAAAATGCTCGTTACACGCGCGTATGGCGATTCCCTCTCGAACGGCGCGTTCTCACATACGTATCGTCCCCGCTTTAATTCTCGTTTAATTCAGCTAAATGCCACGGGCGAGACAGGTACGCCTCACTCGTATTTTCGGACAGGGCGATGAAAAGAAAAAAATAAAAGGCACCGGGTATTCTTTTAAATATTTATTTCGGAAACAAATTTATTCAGATAAAAACTTTATTACTGTGAGCGATAAATTTTCATCCCGTCATTTGTATGAAATTTGGTACAGAGCAAGTTAAAATATCTCGAGAATGATTGCATCGAAATTATTTCAACGTAATTTAAAAAAAATTGTTTCTACCGTGTAAATACAATCGAATTTTTGGTAATTATTTTGAAAATAAAATCGAAAAAATTTCCATTCACTTTTTTTAGACTTGAAATAAAATATTTGGTATAAAATTGTATGCAGGCATTTAAGAATAGACATCCGAGAACCCCTTCTAATAAATATTCGAAAAAATAACGATTAATTCCTGTATATTTTAATTAAAGAAAAGTAAGTCAACAATTTTGTTGTCTCATAATTTCAGTGTTTGAAGAATGTCTAATTCATCGTTTTTGTTTCCTCTCCTCGAGATGAAAGGCGTTTATGACTAACATTCGAATAAATGAGTGAACACTCTTTCCCCGGAAGTGTCAACTAGCGTCTGCGGGTCGCAAAGGCGACTTTTATGGCCTCCGCTCTCCAGGGGTCAAAACATTTCAGAGAGTCGTCTTACGCACGCGACAGTAGCTCTTCAGGAAAAATCAATTTATTGTTTAATCAAGAGAGAGAGACTCATCGCCGGAGTCTGCGGACGGCTTGATTCATCCACGCGGATGATCGAATTATATCGTCCGAGATGTACAATGAGAGCGAGAGATCGCGATATTAAAACGAAGGCAAAACTTCCATCGCAATTTTCCATCTTCCGATCGAAGCGAGAGAGCGAAGGAAATCAAACGTATCTCGAATCGCGAATTAATTATTCTTCCTCGTAATTTCGGAAATGGCGTTATTATTGGTTTGATTGAATCTCGGAAAATTACAAGATACGCATGCGCAATGAGGCCGAGCTCCCGAACGATTAACGTCGATCCTTCTTGCGAGCAATATATCCTTCTGGGAACGTGCAAGAATTTTATCATCGACAGCTTTCATATTTCTTCCTCTCTTTCATGAAACATAAAACTTCTCTCTTTTATTTTTTATTTTTTCAAAACGTGCATCGATCAGTGGCGGCTCTCACGATCCTTCGATCCTTCATAAGCGTATAAAATTTTCGATCGAGACGAGACCATTTTTTTGCACTCAAAAATCTTATCAACAAATTAAGAGAATTTCGCAATAGTAAAATTATAAATTTTATTTTTCATTTTTCAAAAAAATATTAAAATTTTCTTTTCGACTTCGTTGCAATTCGTATCCAGCTCCGTTCGGCAATTTCATCAGCAAATTCAGTATCAAAAGGTGAGCAGTACGCACTACTCCGGAATAATTCCCCATTGGCAGCACAGAGGAGAAAAAATCGAGAAGAGAGAGAGGAAGAGCGGGAATATAAGGTTCGTGAAGGAAAATACAAGAGAGAATCCTCGAGGCAGAGAGCACACCAGAAGCAATAATTCATCGTCCGCAGCGTGGCGGCTTAATTACCCGGAGCGGACGTGATGCTCTCAAGAAAGAGAGAGAGATAGATAGATACATCAAGAGAGAGAAAGAGAAAAATAAGAGAGAGAGAGAGATAAAGATTAAAAAAAGGGAATGTTGGTTTTCACGCACCGAGAGACGAGAGCTCTCCGTTTCTCGGGCGCTGGTTAATTCGGCGATTGGTCACGACGCGCGCAAGAGGTAAAAATCGCGCCTCTCACCTCTCATCTCTTCTTCCCGAGAGAAGTTCGAGGTGGACCATAAAGTTGGATTCCCGCTGACACTTTACGCGAAGCGTTCGTGCCTCCTTACTCGCCTCATCGCGAGTCAACTCGATCCTCTTATTCTCCCGTTGAGACGTGGACGATAATGCGCGTGGCTCGATCACGAGGGTTAGAATTATAAGGGCGTAACTTTCGGGAGTCAATTCCCCTGAGATTCGAGTGTCTGCGTTTTGCAACGCTCCGCGGGAGAGAGACTGCAATATTCCGCAAAGATACGAGGGACTCGATCGTATTCACCGTAACGACCGTTCCCTCGATTCTTCCCATCGCATTACGTCTGATTTGAAATAACGTTATAATAAAGAGGAGAGAACCCAATACGAGTATTCAGGAACCCGCTCGTACCGACTTTTTCTCAACCGAATGAACAATTGATGGCTCGCGATAAACCGGAGACCGATATGGACTCGCCAGACGCATTGACCGAATTACATCCTCTCTTTTGTTAAATCTTTACTTATAGTTTATAGTATGTAGGTACACATGCGTAGAGAATATTAAAACTTTTTTCCATAGACGATCTCATCCGCTTGACGTACGATTATTATAATAAGATAAATAAACCGCCGTAACAATTCAACGCTACTCGAGTTCGCAATTTCGCTCTCGGCTCGCCACTATTTTCCCGGAACGGCTATTCACTTGCTCTCCTGCATGGCAAATTATTGTGACTGCTATTGTGCATTAAGATTTTCCTCCGTGTCGTTTCATTTTTTTTCATATTTTTATTTATGCACAACCTGGAGGGGCAGTGAGTGGCAAAACTTTGTCTCAGGAGGCAAAAATACGAGCGAACGGTCAGCTGCGTTCGAAGCGTCCCACGGTAAATAAACTCCGGTGGATTTTCATTCTGCAATTCTCCGTGGAAAAACACGTTTGCGTATGGACGTTTCGACGTGAGTCATCGCCAGTGAAGGGGAAAGAGTTAGGAAGCTCGGGAAAGGATGAACGCTGAAGAGTATGAAAAAAAGTTTCTTTCCCAAGTGGACGTCACAATGAGATAATTTTCTCACACCCCGTGCAACCGAGGCAATATGTTGGAGATGTAGGGTGGACGATAATTTCGATCCGGAGGCCACACACGCTCGCGTCGCAAATTTTGCAAAATACTCGCGACTAACTGCTTTTTTGTCCTCAAAGTTTTCATTTATTTTTCCTGCAGCTTAAACGTCCCATCCTCGAGCCTGCTTTTTCTTCACGAGGCTTCAATTTCTTGCGTGCGCTCATCCGAGCACGCTTGTCGTCTCAATTTTACGCTCGTTCCGATGTTGTACTCCCATGGAGGGAAGCGAGCGAGCGAGCGAGAAAGAGAGAAAGATAGAGATAAAGACAGCAGCAGAGAGACCAGAGAGAAAAAAGGAGTCGGAGTCACGTAGAGAGCTGCCATCGTATCAATCGCTCTTCGAGACTTAATCACGAGAAGGGACGAGAGAGACGATGTCAACCGATCGGCACTTTTCTTTACGAAGAGACTCCCATTAATCGAACGCGCTTGCGTCTCTCGCGACGAGGTTGGAATTTGCTCGCTGGTTATAGTCGCCGTTTGGACGTCCTGGCGAGATACGCGTAGCAGAATAGACCGGTGGGCGCGTTTCTTGCCCCGGCCACTTAAGGTCGCGTCTTGAGCTTTTTCCCAGCGAGTGAACGAGCCACGATGCAGAGGAAGAGCGACACAGAGTCGCGAGGAATAGGACCCCGCGCGTAGAGTCCTTTCCTCTCAGGCGATTCTGATGTTTTGCGTCGCGGAATTCCTCGAGGCTGCGAGAGTTCTGCCTCCTGCACGCCCCGTTCCCAATTACGCTGAGGTTGTTAGCCCCCTGAGAGAGAGAGAGAGAGAGAGACACTCGGGAGAGGCACGCAAGAGCGCATCGTAACGAGCCGCAGTCGAGAGAAAAGCGAAAATTATAATCTAGCCCCGAAGAGCGGCGGGATCCCGTCCGTGCGCTTTGTTACTCGTGGCGTGCCACGAATTAGAGATGTTTGCCAGAAATACGGAAGGACCGAGAGAGAAACAGAAGTACGGGACAAACAACAGAGAGCCGATACGGCAGAAAAACACGAAGGCTTAAACTGTTGGCCCGGAGATTTCTCCTCTTTCCTCAGGTGTGTTTCTCTCTTGCTCTCTTTGTAAAGTTCTTTGGGAGCCAAATGGAGCTTCCGAGGATCTCCGTGCACACCGCACTGGGCGGTTACAGGGCGAAGCGTTTAGCCGGCGGTCACGCGAGGCCACAATAAAAATCAGAGCCCCCGGGCCTGCTTTCTTCCTCGCTCCGATCCAACCGAGCCTCGGGTCGTTTATCGAGAAGCCCGCGAAAACAAATCGAAGACCGGGGCTACTTGAAACACAATAATCTTTTAAAATCCTCGAAATACGGTTCATCGTCGAAATGTTTGTTTATCTTTCAAAGTGGCATCGATGAACAATGCAACAATTTAAATAGATATGAGCATTTTTGTTCATTGGAATGGGATATGAATGTGGTGTATAACGATGGAATAGAAACGTGTTCCTATTGCCAAAAGCAATATATGATTTTTGTTCTTTCAAAAGTACATTTTTGTGTTCAATATTCAATGTAAATTCAACCAAATGCAAAAGTAATATGGATCAATATAGACCTTAGTTGATGATCCTATTTGGAACCAATAAAAGCATTAAAATATACTCCAACGTGCTGCGTATGTGATGCAACAACTGAACATGGCCATGATCCTATTGATGAGGACATTATGATCTGTTTCCTCCAAAGTTAAATTTTGATTTCGATGAACAATGCAAATTCAGCGAAATTCTTAATTGATAGCCTTAGTTGGAAGCAGTACAAGCATTAAAATTCGCTTCCATTTGCTTATGCATGTGATGCATCAATTGCTTATAAACATGTTCCTATTGATGAAGGCAACATGACTTCTCAAATATAGAGTTATCATCCCAACAGTCTAGAAATAGAGAAGTTTGATCCATGTGACCCCGGTTGCGAACTCGGAGCCACACAACAAGCGAGTACAAGGCTACGATCCGCTATTTCGCTGGCGGTCGGGGACGCCGGTGAAAAAGAAGCGAAGAGAGGTTGAGAGAAGCGTTCGCGCGCCACACAGGTGCGTGCCGCGATGATCCCTTTTTTCCGCGAGAGCAAAAGACATCGCCGCCGCTAAGCCGACGGTGCCCTTCGAGCACCTTGTACAATCTCAAGAACAGTGGAACCTTCTATTCTCTCCTGTTGGCCTTTACGGCTTCCCGGAACACTCCGGATTACAACTATTCTCGAGAGTGAGCGCAGTGTGTTACGGAGAGTTATGGGTATCTCATTGCTGGGCTTCCACGTGGAACAGCTTTGCTCCCATGGCTTCTATGGGAGCTGCCTGTGAGCACCAGGGGCGAGACCAACTCGTGGAACGCTTGGTGAATTCTTTCCGATAATTCGAGCAGACTCCATGGGAGACATCGCTTCTGCAGCTCTTTCAAAACTTTCCAAATTGACGGCCTTGGCAAGAGACACCTTCGACGTTCCTGGAATAACGAAGACTCTTTCTACAAACGGACCATAAACAAAACTATCGCCGGATCAGAGAGACAAATCTGTGCGAATCCAATTACACCCTTGCGCGAATGGTCTTATGGAGTCTCCAATGGGAACTGTTTAACTCGTTTTCGTCAGAAATTGGGCTGATTTCACGCTTCGGCATCGCCGTGACGAAAATAAAAAAACGATAAATTCTACCTGAGAACGGTTCGATGTTGCGACGCTCCGTCAATTCCAGCAGCTTCACCCGGATCGGTAGAAATCCGGCGTGTCGGACAAAGCGCGTATCTGACGAAGCGATGCGATATCCCGAATAAGT
Source organism: Cremastinae sp. B BG-2022a (assembly GCA_030522605.1). Taxonomy (NCBI): domain Eukaryota; kingdom Metazoa; phylum Arthropoda; class Insecta; order Hymenoptera; family Ichneumonidae; species Cremastinae sp. B BG-2022a. The sequence continues at coordinate 44,070 of JAPYYX010000392.1, read as the reverse complement.
GGAACACGTTTGACGATGATACGCCAACGAAATCCAGCACGTTTCCTTTCATCACGGCCCGGTGAGAAATCAGCGGGCCCCTCGGTAGGCTACGGCCAACAATGAGAAGCGAAAAAAGAAACAAGAAACACCAGAAGAGATGAGACCAAGTAAGAGAAGTGAGCTCTCTGCATGGGGATCCGAAAAGAGTAACCGAGGCTCTTCTTTGTTGGCGAGAGAGGCGTGCACGCCGCTCCTCCCACAAACCTGTCATCAACAGGTTCATCCCTTCTTTTTTTACCTTTTACATAGACAGTGTCTGGTGTTTACGGCTGCACTGGCTCGTGTTTCAGGCAGTTTTTTCCGGTGTAAGGATATCGCACGATGCACAATGTTACAAAATACATATATACTCATCATCACCTGAGGACTCTGTTAAGCCCAATAAAGCATTGCATATGATTCATATGGACATATCATTGCATACTTATGAATTCAGATTATATACAGTACTGTATGGTTAAGTCATATACATCAAGATTCACAAATTCAATGGATGGGAATCATTGAATATGCATTGTTTCTCCTGTCGTTTTGATTGGAATTCATCAATGAGGTTCTTATGATGTATCTTTGCTAGGGAGGCATTCTCGCGAATGCAGTATCGGGAAAGGGGCTTTTGGCGCGCGTGCAAGAAAAAAGCGAGTCTCTCCGTCTCTGTCGTGCCTACTTACACAACGGGCTAATCGTGGGATAATCACCGGAGCGTTGTACAGATGTACGGAGAGCGATGATTACAGGCCTGCCGCCTTGCAGATACATCCTATTATATTCGCAACTCGTTTTGTATAATGCGCCGATAAGCGTCTCGAAAACACACCGTGCGAGCGTTTACGAGCAACCCACGCTCATTAAGCTCGGCGTTACGTTAGATCCCGACATGATGCACGGGTTGCTTCCTATTTTAAATTCATTCCGCAGGTTAAACGGTTTTAATCCAGATCACAGGTGTTGCAAGCATCATTGATCGGGTCATTGGATGACTAAATGATAATAGAGGCATTTACTTTTCTCTATTTAGTTTGTCCTATGGGCGTTTTGAATGCAGATCGCAGGTGTTGCATGGATTATTGTGCGACTAAGTAATTAGGTTTTCATTCTTCGGAGTTTCTTCTTTGTTCGATGAACCGGAGAGGTCTCCGTAAATGTTCGAGACGTTATTAAAGCCTCCCAAGCAAATCGAGCGTAACTAATCGTGCTTTGAACTCCCACCGGTTGTTTTTTACGTTTTGCGTATCCAGTGTACACTCTCCGGGCTGTCAACCTCGTCGTCGGTACTACGGCGAGATCCTACGGCGACGACATTCACGGAGTACACCTGTTCGGCACGGAGCACGCTTCGATTCTCCTTCCAGTATTTCGATAGCGAAAGCTCGAGTATAGATGCGCCAGATACGTGTCTGTAAGCGTATGTGTGTGTGTTGTGTGTTGTGTGTGTAAGCTACGGAGGCGGAGAGATATCGGTTAAAACGTGCTGCACGATCGTTCACACCAGACTCGGTTTCCCGACGCACCACAGGGAACTACGCCTCAATGCGTTCACAAGACTCGAAATTGTTCCTTTCCTCTCTCATCTCGTTTCAAAATCTCTTTGTTTTTTTATTTTTCGAATCAGGTCGAGGGTTTTGGTTCGCTCTTCATCGTTTTCTGATCATCGAGTGTTTTATCATGAATTCATTTTGGTCGGATGAGAACGCCGGTGGAAGGTTTCATAGCTCTTGAACGCGGCGTCGGTCGGAATCTAATGACCAAGTCAAGAGTATTTTTGTCCGGCGCCTCTGGTCAATTTTGGCGAACCAGTTTTCGCTTCCCACGAGGATCGGAGGACATGGGCCTGGAGAAACATGAGGAAGAGAGGTAAAGAGGGGGTAGAAACGGGCCTTGGAACATACGTGCTTTTTCGTTGGGGTTTTTAATTATTTTCGTAATTTACGCGAGCGGCCGATCCAGTCTTGCGGGGTTATAAACAACAGGGGGCGCGCGCGCGCGCGCGAGTTTTGAAAAAGGTAATCGCATCACCACCGAGCTGGATAGAATGCACACACGGTGGGCAAGGGAAAAAGGGGCAAAGAGCCGGGCTCGCAAATAATATTAAGTATAGGTCTTCGAGGAGAAGACTCGAAGAAACAGCAGCAAAGATTATGATGAGGCGAAGAAGAAGAAGAAGAAGAAGGAGAAGCGGAGAAACGAGAAGAGAAAAAAAGAATGAAAACGAAGAGAAGAAATTGCAGAGGAGATTCACGTGGGTCGCGAGTGAAAGGGCGAAAGGGCGAGAGAGCATCCTAGAGAAGAATTACTACAAATAACTTTTCTATAGCACATACTTTTTTTAATTTCGTATCTCCTTTCGTACGATACGGGACAAAAATACACCTTTACGAATACCCTGATGAAAGTGTGTGCAAAAAGTATGAGATTGTGCGTGAGAAGGCTGAAAGAGGCCTCCACCAGGAGCGTCCTGTAGAAAATTAAATGATGTTCGGCAGGCCTATTTCACTGTTGAGCAGGTAGCGGCCACTGGTAATTACTACCTGTGCGACTTAGGAGGTAGGCAGAGAGGAGAAAATCGAGCGAAGAAGAAGAAGAAGAAGCAGAAGAAGATAAAACTTATGAGCATGCTCGTATTGGGGATCTTTTCTTCTCCCTTCGGTTTCTCTTTCTCTTTCTCTCCTCCTCCTTCAAGACTCCTCGTGTGTTCTCGAGGACTTTTTTTCGCAACGTGGAACTTCTCCGGGACTTTTTTCGCAGAGCTCCTCCGAGATACCGGGACGTTCTCGCGAGTTTTACGGTAAAACGATCCGGAGGATCATCGTCTCGTCATTCTCCCGGCTCATTCCGCTCTCCCGCGTATCCTCCGGTCTGTTGTTTATTAGATTTAGTATATCGGAGGCTAAGATGGCCGTCCGCGAGTCTACGTTTTAATAAAATATGGTCCCTGTGAGAGCGAGACAGAGATGGAAAGAGCTCTCGTCGATCGTGCGTGTCTCGATCGCCGACCGTCATCTTCCCAACGTCATTCCTCGACCCGTAAACTGTAGACGTGTATTTATAGCTGGCCGCGTTACATGCCGGAGAATCGTCGAACCGAGATCGTCTCTCGAGGGACACGCGGATTAAGATAATAGCAGCCTCTCCCGAGGAATTGGAACACTTCATCGAGACAATCGTCTCTTCCCTCTCTTTTCATTCTCATAACGACAAACGCCGCCGCGCATAAACATTTTTTTTTTAATTTCATTTCGATCTTGGGCACTTCATTCGATCACGTAGGGTCAAATTAAATCTATTTTTCGATCCATAACCCAATTTTTTGATATCCATTGTGAATGGCATTTGATACAATTTTATAGCCAAATTGCCATTTTGACATGGTTTTTATCGTTTTTTTAAATGCATGCAGATTCGTACATTGCGAATCTCTGTTCATATCTTCATTCTTCATCAATTTCATCACAAATTATTTATTATCGTCTCATCAATTATTTCATTGCGAAATTCTGTACATCGGAATATCTTGCTTGACCTTTTTTTGATGTCTGTATTTAATTGGTTAAAAATGTAAGCCTCAATTATTTAAATGTAATATCAAAACGATCGTTCCGAGCTCTCCAACACCTGGAGAATAAATTTTTGCCGATCGATCGCGTGGATTTTTGAAAATATTTCGAAAATCGCCCCGAGCGTAGTGCTCTGATTTTTTGGATAGATACGTGGCAGAGGTTGCGTGCATCTAGGAAGAACCATCTGTTCCTCCTCGTTATTATTATCATTATCATCATCGACAAAAATTTATCGTTTGGCAAAAGGAACGCGTGACTCTCGAAGCTTCTTCTCTCGAGCGTTGGTGGGAAGATCACGCAAGGATAGAACGCGCGTGGATAATCCGGAAGACTTTCACTCCCCATTATACCCGCAAACATTTTTTTTTTCATCTCTCCTTTCAAAACAAAAATTTTCAAAGATGTTTAAGAAAGGATGAAAAATTTCTAGAGGAGAAAAAAAATGAGGATTTCATGACGGCGGAGGAGGAAAAAAAATGAATCGTCGAGGAGCACGCGCCACGCTAGAGTCGTTCGAGGATATGCGCGTTTCTTTTCGTATCTCTTTTCATTTTTTTTATGCGTGTCTCTTTTTCTTCTTTCACCGCCCCCGCTACGGCGCACGAATTATTCGTATTAAAGTCGGAAACTCGCGTGTGCGATGAAAAAAAAAAAAGAAGAAAACACGCGGAGCAGGAGCAAGGAAAAAAAAGAGAGGAAGCGATGAGAGACGCACCGAGGAACGGAGAAAAAAAAATGAAAAAGAAATATACGACGAGAGTATACAGCAGGTGGGTACGGCTCGGTGCACTTTGACTATGCGGAAAGGAAAGCCTCCTTCGCCGTTCACTCAACGATCGGAGGTGCTCGCTCATCGTCGAGCAAATAATAACGTTTCCATCATGCGAGAAACGAAAAATGCATTAAACGGCGAAGATATTTCTACAGGCCGATACTAAATTCTTCTCGATCCTGAAAAACATATTTTCAAGTATTCAATACACACGCCGCGAGAGCTCAAATCAACGAAAAAGTACTCTCCATTGCGGAACAAATCTGAATATCAAGATTTTCTATGATTTACGATCGAATCACGTATCCACTCGTGAGAAAGTTCGACAACTGTCCTTTTCGAGGCGAATAATATCGCTGAGTTTACGTCACGGAGTATTCCATGTGAAATTTATTTGCACGAGGATTTTTGAAAAAAAAAATGTTTTTTTCAATTTTTATTTTTTTTTGTGTTAAGTTCGTAATTATTCTCAATTCTTTGATCATTTTCCAATTGACTATTCCACGCGTAAGCTGCTTATTTCACTGTTCAGTTGAAAATTGAAGATTATTGTCCAGCTCGTCATAGAAAATCCTCGAATTAATGGGTTCAGGTGTTCGAAACGAGCTATCGCGAGACTCGTAAAGAGTCGTAAAAGTCACGAGTTTTAGGCCAAACAGTGAGCCAGGTGTTTCGTGTATTCGGTGAAGGAGAGATAACCACGAGAGAAGAAAGAAAAGAGTGTGTGCGAACGGAGTGAACTCGATGGGGGGTCGCTCACAAATTCGGCGTTTATACAGAAAAGCCGAGGGTGATGACACCTCAGGAATCGAAATCGTTGAAATAAAATTAAAAGCTTAAAAGATCTATTCATAGAATAGATGAAAAAACGGATTCTAGTCTCGTACCGAAGCCGGACACGTTTTGAACTCTCTCTCGAAAAAAAATAAAGTAGGAAAAAAAATGAAAGAAGAAAAAGGTTAGGAATCTCGAGACGGTATTTTCTCTATTTTTTCCGTATTCACGAAATATCTGTGATGTTTTATTCGTCTTGTTTGCCCGCGTACGTAAACCTCTGACCATAGGTGGACACTGACCAGAAAAAGAGACAGAACGAGAGTTCGTTGTCGGCGCTTCTTCCGTAATTTGACGTTGGCACGTGAGAGGACTGTGCAAACTTTAAAAAAAGAAAGAGAGAGAGAGAGAGAGGATAGAACCGAGGCAAACATCTGAGCATTGCACAGACACGTTCACTTTATTCCTTTTCTCGTGTACACAGTCATATTCGAAATTATTTTTAAATATTTTCAAGCCCTACGTAAATTCTCAAATCGACTTTTCGATCGTCACCTGAGAGAGTGATAGAATCTCATTGACGAAGAAAAAATTTGTATCTTTCACTTTGAAAATGGAGATCTAAATTTTTGTTAAATCTTTCATTCGAAATCTCACGAAAATAATATTTCACTTTATTTATAAATATATCTGAAAATTGTATTTTTGTATACGATGCATAATTCTTTTTTTGTTTATTAAATTATTCATGTTTTTTTAATTATGATAATAATTTTTTAAATTTCATGTTTTTTGTGAAATAATTTTGCAATTTACATTTTTCATTTCGTGGGTCGAATGATGAATATTCAATTATTCTTAAATTCCGTTAAAGAGAATATAACCGGTGCATCGACGGGTCTCAGGCGTCTGTTTGCGCTGTCGACGTTTTCCACGTATTTGCGCACGTATTACTTTCAAAGGAGAGTAGCCGCGCGCTTGATCTCTCTTCTGTCCCCGTAAACTTTGCAGCGTTCCTCCACTACCCCTTCCGTGTATTCGACGTGTATTCAACGAATTTTGCAAAATTTCACGATTTTTAAAAAAAATTGATATCTATTATAATACATTTAAAAAAAAATTTTTTAATCTTCTCCTGAATTATAAAGTTCGTAAAAACCCAGCTCGAATTTCTACTATGCCAAAATTATTTAAAAAATTGAAGTTAATGTTGAAAATAATTTAATTCATCAGCGATGAAATATCAATCGCTGATCTTCATTATCATATTACAAGTATAATAATAATATGACGTTTTTTGAAAATTTTTTTTATTTTTTGATTGTATTTGTCGGCTCGCTGTCGACTCCCGTTCGTGTGAGTCCGTGAGTCCCGGTGGTCCGTTTAATTATATGCGCGGCAGCGGTATAATACCGATATATCGAGATCGTTTCGTATAAATCTTAACGGGCATAAAGATACGCGGGAGCGTATAAAATCTTGGCAAAAGTATCGGTTGGAATCGTTTGCGAATCTCGGTTGATCGTCATCGATAAAAAAAATGGGGGAAAAAAGATTTGAGACAAAAAAATGGGAGAAAAAGAGGAACGGTTGCAAAAAGTAGGAAAAGAAGAAACGATTCTCGTCCCGTGTATAACGTCGAGAAAAGCGAGGAAGGCGATCGAGAGCCGGATCGTTATCGGCAAGGCGATGCTTGCTAAATTTATCGATAATGTTTCGATCGAGCAACGATCGCGACTTCCTTGTCTCGCGAATCTCTCAGATCCCGACTCCGATAATTTTCATATCGCGACAATATCCTTTGCTTCTCTTTCACACATTTTCCCCATTCGCTATTTTTTAAATGCTGTTTTTTCCATTGATAAACACGTTTGAATATTTTAAGAACGAATTTTACACCGTAATAAAAATAAAATTTCCGATAATTTTCATTCAAACCAGAAATTTAGATTTTAAATGGCACTCAACTTTTTTTAGATAGAAATAAAAAAGTGAAATTTACGATTTTACAAAATTTTAGTTAATTTCGTCTCATTCTCAGAAATTATATTCATGCTGTTTATTTCATTATTATTAAAATGATGAAACTTTATGTAACTTGCATTAGAAAAATCTTTAGAGAGAATTGGCGAGAAGCTTCTCGTTCGAGAGTTATTTGTTCGTGTATACGGGTTTGGGGCCTCGATGCACGTCTCATCGTGGAAAGCAAAGGCCAGGCAGACGATCCTCTCTCGACGCGAACTCGTCGTCGCTGCGCTTTCTACCTTCGATTTTATTATACTTATATATTTGGACGCTGTAAACGGTAATTATGTAGGCTAGCTGCTCCATGCACGCGCATATTATATACTTTTCGACTATGTACCATCTCATCTATAAATATAACTTTGAACAGTATACAATACCATCCAAAAGTTATCGAACACTTCGTTTCTTACTTCCGTGCAAAAAATTCCTATAATTATATAAAATTTTCTTTATGAATATTTTTTATGCATAATGTAAAGCAAAAAATATTTAAAAATTTCGTATTTAAAAAAAAAATACCAAAAGTGTTCGAAAAACATTTAAAGACTTGAAAAATGAGCAATATCGATTAAATGTATGAAACGTTTTTCAAAATTTGTTTAAATTATTATTCTTGATTGTGTATCTAATTTTTCAAAGTAACAAATATGTGTCATTATGTCAAAAAATGACGTTGATTTGTAAATCATTTGTTTCTTTAATTAAACAATAATTTATTAATTGTAAAACTGAGGAACTTTTGGAGGGTAGTGTATGAAGAGTGGAAAGGATCACGCGCACGATTACAAGAAGTGCATCGAGCGCTCGGTTATAACGGGAAAGCTTGCTCGTACGTATTATTTCTGTGTAATGTAGTTCGTTCCAAGTGTCCTCGAACGTTTCGCTAATCGTTAAAAAAGGTTCTCCCAGCTTCTATTACGTATTTTTTATAATAAACGGTATAAATTCTAGTCATTTCGAGAGACCCGACGAGCCATCTCGACCTATATTTCTCTTCTCATCATTTTTTTATGAATATCTTACAATTTTCTTAATTCTTTACGGCTGGAATTAAATACGAAGTGAAATCTTCGTAACTCAATGATTCGTAATTTAACATTTTAAAAATTTTTAAATACGCGTGTGCGTGCAAATTTATGCGTAGATACAAAAAAATTCACACGAGCATAAAAATCGTGAATTTTTAATGAGGAAAAAAAATCAAAAATATCACATCTAAAAAAATTGCAAAAATTTTTAAAAATTCTGAAAAGCATGTCTCAATATTTCTCAGCTCAATGTCCAACGCTATTTAAAACCGTGAAATTCACGCACATAAGAAACAAAACACGTGATTACATCTTTACATACTCAGACAAAATGGGAAATTCTCACAATTTTTCCTATTTTTTAAACTTTCTTGTATTTTTTTTTGTAAACGCGATTTTCTATACATATATTTTTCTTATATTGTATTTTTAATATTATTTTTTACACACTTCCTGAGGAGAAGCCCTCGAGCCTCGAGAGTCGTTTCAGTGCTCGCAATTAGAAAACGACCGCTTTTATAACACAAGTTTGCGGGATGTAATGCGTACTACGCCGTTGATGTAAAAAAGGTGAAGAGAGCGAGATGGACGCGGAGAAATGGAAGTACGCTCGTGGCTAGTTGGCGAATGCTCGTCGTGGGTTTACCAGGTACGCTGGGTGACTCGCGTGGGACCGTTTAGACTATGCGTTATTACGGCTCCGCTCTTTCCTCGTATGAAGGGACGCTTTGGACTTGAGGCGACCGAAGGCGAAAAAAAAAAAATAAAAAGGGGGGAAACGAGAAGCATGACTCTGTACACTAGGAAACGAGTTTTGTGACATGGACAATCAAACCTCTAATCGCACTTCCTCGTTTCGCGCTCCGTTCAATTATCTTACCTCATTTTGTGCATTTAGCGATTCTTAATTCAACGATTAAATTTTCCATTCTCATTCCCATTAATTAGCATCATTATTGTAATTAGAGTCGATGGCTGATGATGACATTATTAATACTCAAATATAATTATTAATTATATTTCTTTTTATTACAACCTTATATTTGTTTATTTTTAATTCAATACTTATTATATTTAAACAAACATTTATATTTGTTTAATTTTATATTTATTTGGTTTAATATAATTGTTTATATATTTATTTTTTAAGTAAAAAAATGGATGATCCAATTCGAAGAAAAATATGATTGCGTGAATAATAAAATGTAATTGTTTCGTTGTGACAGGCGACAACCGGTAGCGGTTACTTCGAGGTTCAGATCCTGTCGTTAACGAACAATAGAGGGACACTGGTAGACGGGAGATGCTGCGGCGGAGGAAGCGAGCTCGATGGTAGAAGCTCCTTTCCGCCGTGCTCGGAGCCATGCACGACGGCGTTTTGGCTCTGCCTCAAGGAATATCAGTCGAACGTAACAGCGATCGGCTCATGCAGCTTCGGCAACGTATCTAGTCACGTACTCGGCCAGAACACATTCACCCTAAACGATCCCGTCACCCTTCAGCTACATTTTACCTTCAGATGGACGGTGAGCTCATATATTTTTATACATATATATTTCTTATTCTTTTATTTTACTCGTTGTACTTTTATTCCTTCCCTTACGTTTTTTTTTCAATTTTTTTCTCCGTTCCTCAAAAAAGGGACAATTTGTATATTTACGCTCGATGGACGCTCTATTGCGGCCATAAAATTTCGTACGTACACGGTTCGCGTACACGCCGGCCTGAGAACGCGATCGTCTTCCCTTTGACGTGCAGCATGGTTATCGAAGCATGAGAAATGTCGTAAAACACGAATAACACCGGGAGTAGCGAGCACCGAGAGAGAGAAGCGGAGAAAAAAAAATCGAGAGAGGAGTAAAATAAAAAAACAAAGCCCGAAGAATACGGAGATGACTCCTCGAGAAAAGCTTCCAAACATATTCTCCTTGATTCTTTTTCGTCCAACATCGAGGATCGAATCGTAGATATTTCCGGTCTAACGATTCTCTCACTCGTTAGTCGGTGGAATTTGGTTCCGTTCCGGTAGTTGAGAGTAAAAATCGCGAAGCGCTTTTTCTTTTTTCTCTCTTTATAAATTCTCTCTCTCTCTCTCTCTCTCGTTTTTCACTGCATAACGCCCCGCAATCGCTCCCGGATCGTTTCTTTTCGTGCGCGATATACGTCCGAAATTCCAGTAGAGAGAGTCGTGCGAAAAAAAAGGAGAGAAAAAACGGAAGAATGTCGAAAAAAACGGCCGAGAGCCGAGCGAATACTTTCGCGCGAAATAACTCGCGCGCTTAATGAGCGAACGTTTTGTCTCTACCATTTGTCTGCGTATGTGTTAATTTACGGCTTACCGAAAGTATACAATGCACCTCAGGAGCCAGGAAAGCGTACTTGTACGTCTAACGATGATAATAAGGGACGCGAACGCCTCTCATTGTTCGGCTTCATCTCTCGAAACGATTGCCCCGAAAACGAACACGGGATCTTCTCATCTATTTTCCAAATATTCTCTCGTCCGTGCAATCTCGCCGAATGTACAAGACTCTCGATTATACAGGAAATTCCGCAACGGATGAGAGTACATTTAATTTATTTTGATAATTGAAAAATCGGGAGAAGTGATGCAAAAATAATTCAATGTTTTTGTACTCGTTTTGGTGATTGATATTTTTTTTAAATTTGTTAATGTCACGTTTCTTATTGGATGCGTAAAGATTTATTATAGCCGCAAGCTCTTTTTTGGAAAAAAAATTTGTGGCTGTATTGATGGAGGATTTTCTGGATGGGTGGCTCCAATACATGAAAAAATATTTTTGTTTTGATTGATAAAAGAATAAACTTTATTTAAAAAATAACATTGATGATTAAAAAACATTAATTTCGCCCGACAAAAATTTTATAAATTAAATTATTTCAATAATTGAATTACTACAGAATCTTTGAAGAAAAAAATAATTCGATATATTGCTCTTGTTTTATTACGTATAATTACGAAATATTTAAAACTTCGGATGAAAACCTGAATCTGCTTTGTATCTGTCTCATTAATGTCGTATTTGACCCTTTCCAGATACAAAATTTGATAAATTAGAATTTTTTCATTTAATCTTACGAAAAATATTTTTTTGCATTCTATTTGAAATGCCTCACGAAATATTACGAAGTAAATTATTAAGAAAAAATAATTTGAAGAGTTGACTAAATCTACGCGAGGCTGACTAATTTAGTGAGTTCCATGTGGAAGTGATACACACAGTTTATGACGCTTCGACTCTTTTTCTGAACGAGTTGTAGCGAATCTTACAAAAGAGTTCACGAAGCGTGGCGTTTGTTGGAGCCTTCCTCTTTTCTCTCTTTGTGCCGTCGAGACTCGAATCTCTGTGTACAAAGTTCGTCGCTCCGGATTCACGTAATAGAGCGCCCAGACCGCGAAAGGAGAGAAAGAGTATGAGAAACCGCAGGGGAGAAAAAAATATTTTTCCACAGGGATGATGTTGAACCAATTTTTTTTACGATTCGGTTATGCACAGTTTCCTGCTTCGCTCTGGAGATGAAGAAAAAAAAAATCTCTCTTGTCAAATCAAATCACGTTTCGTGTTTAACGAAACGAAGACTCACGGGAGCGTGGACTCTTAAAATTCCGATTGGAAATTAAGATAATTCGAAATTCTATAATTTATTTATTTTAAAAAAACGACATTTACATTTTTTGAATTTTATATCAGTTTGAAAATTTTTTAATTCAAATATTTCTATATTTAATATCATTCCAATATTTATGTTTTTATAAATAATATTATAAGCGGTAATAAGATACGTAAAATGTAAATAATAAAAAATGAAAACCGCAATAAATAATCGTACTTTCATCGACTACGAAAAAAAAAAAAATTTCTTAATTACCCGGCGTCAAAAAACGCCGACTTTCCACAGCTTTTCCCGGCAGCCTTTTTTACGATGATTCTACATTCGGATTGAGAAGTCGAGATGCGATAGATAAGAAATTCCTATGATAATCATCATCGAATATCTTTTTCTCCGATTTTTATTCGAGAACCTGTCAAAGTGATTACAAAACGCTTTGTGGACGTTGTGTGGGTGAGAGAGGCCTGTAAGCTACATTATATTGGAGAAAGTTCGCTGTGTCCCACCCAAACTCATTAAGTGTTTGAGCATATACGAGAAGAGAATATATAAAGTAAGAGATTGTTTGAAGTGCTCCAACCTCGAGAGGAGCTCTCGAGCTGAAGGGACCTTCGTCTCTCATTTTTTTTCTCATTCCACCTCGCTTGATTTTTTTTTCTCTTTCTCTTTTTCCCTCCGGTTCGTTCTCTCCCTCGTCATTTCTCTCCTTCTCTCATTTTCTCTCCTTCCGTCATGTTTGTGTATTTCATAACTCGTGGCTCGTCTCCGAGAGGCCTCTTCTCATATTCCTCATCCACTCCTCGCACGGGAACTCGTCACCGTGAGGAGAGACACCGAAGGGTTGAAATGAGGAAAAAAACGCGAGAAAAAGCGTAAACACAAACAGACCTAACCGTTTCCTCGCTCTTCAGTGTGTATATAAATGTATACAAGCAATTGTGTGCTCACTACCGCCTTTTCTCTTCTCATCCTCTTTCCTTATGTTCTTCTCTTTAATACTTTCTACTCTCGAGAGGATTGTATATGGACACGCTCTGGGACATAAAAACAAAAACCTTCAAATTACCTCACTGTACTTACAATTTTTACCAGAACAAATTTTAATCCTTTATTATCTCGAAATTAAAAAAACAATTTCTCTTTTCGGAGTAAAATAAATTCACGAGGTCAGAAAATTAATTAAATATGAACAGAATTTTTAAAGTGTTCGTGACTCTGTTAATTTTTGTTTAGGTTCAAAAAATGTGAAATTAAAAATTTTTCTTAAATTCAGAATTTTTTTCATTTTTTCGAAATCTTTTATTTTTCGTCGTATCATCCGACTGATATGTAGGAGCTCTTATTTGCGATGAAAAAGAAATATACACACGCACTTTTCATTCTCTTTAACGCCCCGGCGAACTGGTCCACTTAGCGGGGTCTCATCGCGCTCGGGGGCTAATTCAATTATGAGGCCGAGTTCGTTTCCGCCGTTCACGTTTATTTTAGTTTCGAGAGAAATTGAAAAATACCGAGTGTAAAAGAGAGTGAAGCCTTGGATGGACGGAACATTTATTATTATATTATTATTATTTAGCTTTTTAAATGTTGAAAAAGATAGCATGAGTCAATTTTAAGTGACGTCACGTCACACGAGTCAAGGTAAAGAGCCGGCGGGGCCGCGATCCCCCGTCGACGCGAGAACGGGAAAATTTTCCGAGCTCTAATATCGCTGATAAACACCCGGATGCCGCGAGGACTCGTTTTTTTTTCGATAAATATTTTTTTCGAAATGTTCGCCTAATAACGGTTCGTTCGATATATCGAATTGATATTTATTCAGTAAAAAATTCACCGAGACTTTCTTCTCGTCCAAAAAGCGGAAGAGAAAGATTTTTTTCGTCAATCGATGCGCGAATAAAAAAAAGAAATTAATTCGTCGCTCTCGATCGTCGTCGATATATACGAGAATTTCGATTTTCGACTCCTCAACAGTAAACTCGAAAATAATTTACGACAAATGGATTTTTTTACGTTTTTGGGGAAGGTCAGAATTGCCGATTAATCAGGAATAGGGCGTTTCTGGGAAGGTAAAAAAAAAGGAAAAGAAAAAAAGAAGATGAATAAAATGTGAAGAGTCGAGACAGAGTCCAGGTCTGGCGATTTTTGTAACTCTCTTCGTTTTTTTTTCCTTCTCATTCGTACGGCCGCGGGGCCTCTCGCGAGGTTTCCCATTAAAATAGCGCGGCGAGGATGGAAGCTGGACAAAGCAGAAGCAGAACGGCGAGTAGATCCGAAGGAACTCGCGGATGCTGGGAAGAGCGCGCGAGTCTCGACACGATCGAGGAGAGACAAGATTTACAGCCGTTCGCTTTCGAGCGTCAGCGCGCCGGAGACTCTCCCGGGATATAATATAACCGTGCCGAATTGCAACCGCACATATACGTACATCTTATAACACACATAGATATATATCTATATTTATCCTTTTGAGGAGATATTTTATCTACTCTCGCGATTCCGGTTCCACAAATGCTCCGAGAGTCTCGTCCTCTCTCTCTCCCATCTCCTCTGCTTACCAACCTTCTTTTATCCTTTTCTCCATTTTTTTCTTCATTTCGCTCTTCCTCTTTCAATCTCGCGATTTCTCAATTTATTATCATCGTTATTACGAGATTTTCTCGCCGTTAATCGAATCGGGAACGAGAATACGCTCGAGCCGATCGGAAACACGGGGAATATATTTTTTTTCGTCGAGAAAATCGCGAAGCGTCTATAAATCGTGTAATCATTAATAATACAAATACATTTGTTCGGATTATGTAGTGTGTGTAGTCGAGTAGGATATGGAACTTGTTATATATTGTTCACGGGGTGTAATGCGTATTAAGTGAAATTAATAACAGGTGAAGTTACTGAATTATGCTTTTATATTAGAGAAATTGCGTTTGTTGGAAGATTTTTTTGTTTTAATTATTCAAATGATGTATTGAGCGTAATTGTGTAAAATGTGAACCTCGCAATTTCTATTACATAAATTATTATTTATTAAAATTTATATTAGAAAAATATTTTTTTGTTTATTAATACGTTTATTAAAAATATTGTTTTCAACATTTTTCAAGAAAAATGAGAAAACATTGGATATTTCTCGTTATTACGATATGAACGAAATTCCTTAATCGGTCAACGACGTCTTCATTGGCATTTATTTGAAATTTTGATAAAAATCAGACTTGGAGGAATTTGAAAAATTCGTGAACCCGGGAAGATTTTGACGTAATCTGACGTAACGAGAGAAACAAAAGAGATGAGCGAAGAAGCACGTGGAAGAAGCAAAAGTGCCGGAGACAGGTTTGCACAATTCTTTACCCTCCTACCTTCGCGACCGCCCACACGAAAACACACAAACGCGAAGACACACGCTAAAAAGTCCAACTTTGAAGGAAAATAATGCCAGGTCGGAGAGACTAGACGCGCCATTGTTCCCATGTAATCTCTCTATCCCACATTTAGCCTCGTCTCATTTCTTCGTCTCGATCGTCGGAGACTCGTTCTCTCGACGCTTATTCCCCCGATTACGTCATTCGCCAAAAGGGTGTGATTTTGGTCGAAATGCCACAGGACGATTTTTCACGAGAGATCTCTTACGAACAGAGAAATATCTTATTTCCTTATTGTTTTTCATTTTTTGAAATTTTTGTTTTGATTTTCTATTCAACTTTTCAATTGTTTTTAAGAATTCAAACAAGATGGGAATGATTCTCCCATTTTGCGTCTCACGACCTATAACTCTGATATATAATTCTTTTTTCTATATATTTTTATCAAAATACAAAATAATTGGTCACGGCAAGAAAAGTTTGCTATTTTTACATCAAGAAAATAATTCTTTACCTGACATTTCAAATTATCAAATTCCTGCCAAAAATTTTTTTCGTACATTTTTATCAAAATTGAAAATAATTTTGCACCACAAAAAAAAATTTGCTAATTTTGCATTAAGAAATAATTTTTTTTGACACATAATTTGAAAAAAATGAAATACTTAGCTTTGTTTTGGATTTTTCGAAAAAAAAAGGTTTGAACGTTTCGACATTGCGTATCGCGATATGCGACAATCGCGCTCGTATCCGTATCGAATGTGGGCACCAGTATATGAATGATATCGTGACGTCACGGGGAAAAAAGGGAGAGAAAAAGAGAACGAAATGAGAGGATGCGAGTGGCTCGGGGGCATCGCCGCGTAACTCGCGCCCGGACCGACAAACTCATATTATTTACGTGCGAGTACACGTGCGCGAAGAAAAGTACCGTTACTCGTGCGATTCATCGAACTCCTCACACCCGCTCCCGTTACACTCGCCGCTCAATGATTTTATCAATACCTTTCCTTTGATAAATTACGACCTTTTTTTCTTCTCCGTTTCCCCCCCTCTCGCTCGCTCGCTCCTTCACTTCCATACGGGACATTTTTCTCGAGAGCGTCGAATATGGGAATTAAACTGGAATTTATTACACGCTCTCACCGATAGGGAATCCTGAATAATTAATGAAGAAATAATTAATGACCGAACAATAATCGACCGAGCCCAAAAATCGCGCGATTATCTCGCGTTCGTATGTTGAAAACGACGAAAAATATGTCCGGTGTATTTTTTTTTATTTTGGAGAATAAAGAGTACGTTTCTTAAATTTTTTTTTGATGTTTCCGTCTCATAAGTATTTTAAGTTCCAAATGGATACTGATGAATAGTTAAAAATGTTCAATGAAACATTTTTTATTAAAGTGTATTGAGAAAATTATATAAAAATTGCATAGAAAAAAATATTTTCATCTAGCAGTAAGTAGAAAATTTGAACAGAACGTCATTTTCCTCCTGACATTTAACGAGTAATCGGAAAACTTGAAAAAATTACTTTTTAACCATTTTACGTCTAAGAAAATTTAATTTTTAAATTTATCTAAGAAAGTTCATCATTTTTTAATTCCTTAGATTATTCACCATGCATTTAATTTATATCGTGGTACCGTCATCCCTTAATTTTTATTTTTCGGTAAATTCCCATTAAGACTAATGGGAATAAGTACTCAGAGCAGTACTTACTATTAAATGCATTTTTTTACGAAGTACCATAAGAAAATCTTAAAAGCAGTTACCGTTCAAATCGTAAGAACATTTTTTTTAATGTCTCTACACTTTTAGCGATATTTCCGAGTCATTAAATAGTACAAGTACGAATGAATAATTGCGGAGAGCAAATATACGGAATTAAAAGAGCGATGAATCGTGGGAAATGAATGGAGGGGAAAAGAGAGCAGAGTGCCGTTGCGGCTCTCGCTTCTGTGTCCAACAGCCGTCAAGACTCTTGAGCCTCTCTTATATTTTCGCTCTCTCGATCCCTCCTTATCCCGATCTCGAGGATGCTCGGAGAGAGTGTGGAGCACGAATCAGGAGGAGAAAAGTATAAAGAAATATAAAGCCGCGGGGGACCAAGCGTGTTTCGTCGTCGAGTGACTCAGGGAACAGGTGTCTCATCCCGGGCCGCTGTCTCGAGATTCGACGCATTTGCACTGACCAGAAAAAAACAATGGAGAGGAAAAAAAAATCGATGGGAAAAAAATTTGGAGAAAAATAAAATATAAATTTGCAAAAAGTGGCGAAAAAGTAAATAAAAAAATTGCTTTTTTATATTCAGGAGAGGATGAAGAAAAAGAAAAGAGAGAGAGAGAGAGAGAAAAAGAAAATGAAGTCGAGGTATGACATACGCCCACACGGACGCACGTGCGTTCCCTCGAGAGCATGGAGTGTACACACGTGACGATTCGTTTGTACACACTCGGTACATGCGACTCTTGTTCTCTCTCTCTCTCTTTCTCCCCTATCCTCTTTTTCTCTTTGCTATCTTCTCGTTCGTACAAGTTTTCGTCCCTTGCAAAAGTCCTGTACACTTTATACAAATATATACTTAGTTAATACACAACTTTTACACCGTGAAAGAAAACACACACACTTTTTAGGAAATTAAAAATCTCGTCCAATTTTCATTGTTTATTTTGCACACAATACGAATTGGTCTGTTTATTTAGAATTCATTAAAAATTATTATTAATGGGTTTATACTTTATAATAAGTAATTTTTCGATGATTTGATTGATTATGGTCTAATCGATAATTTTATAATTTTTTTTTACAAATTTTCGATCGATGATTTTTTATCCATACGTCAAACATTTGCTAATTCACACGTAGTTCAAATCTTGCACAACTAACCACAAAACAAAACGCACAATCACAAACGACGTTTTAATTATTTTTTGTTTAATTTTCATATTGCTGTGAACAATTAAAAACTGAGCAAGAACATTTTTTTATAAAATTTATCATAAAATAAATATTATTTATTCTGAATTTTTAAACACCTCAAAATTTTTGTTGCAACGAAAAAACGTCGAATTACGTTTAATTATTGACGAGACGATTCGGAAACACGAGCAAATTGGTGATCAATGGTTAATTATAAATTCAAGGGTGAATATAAAGCCGGAGCTCGAAATAAACTGGAATGAGATAAATATTCATTTGCGTATATCTCACGAGGGGGGAAAAAAGAATGAATGAGAGGTGTATCGGGGGAAAAAAGGAGGCGGAATGAAAAAAGAGCGAAGAAACGTATGGAAGGATCGCGAGTCTTGTACGTACAGGTGTATAATGGCGTATGTAAATGAAGGCAAAATGTCGCGATGCCGGTTTGGGCACCGGCGCAACGCACCGATCGTTCTTTTTTTTATATTTCTTCCTCTCTTTTCTCTCTCTCTCTCTCTCTCTCTCTCTGTCTCTCATTCGTTTTTTTCTTCCGAAAAGATATTGAAGCGAGCATCGGTCCGTAAGGGCTCCTAGCACACGGGAACGCAAGTTCTCTCCGCACACTCGCGACTCGTGTGTGAACTCGCTCCGCGGGCCGCATACCAAACTTCTTTTTCGGCTTTTGCCCCACAGAGCCTCACGAGATTTTTTTTCTCCTTCTTTTCCTTTCTCTCTCTCTCTCTCGCTCGTTCTTTCTATACCTCTCTTTCGATCTCCCTCTGAAAAGGATACTTTCGAAAAAAAGAAGGAAAAAGATGCCGTGAGAGACTGCGAACACCCTCAGTGGCTCTCAGATTTTCACGACCCTGCACTCGACAGTTTCACTCTCTAAGAACTCGAAAAAAAACCCTCGATATACTTTAAAGCGGTCGGAATTATTTTTTTTTTGCTTTCTATCGTGACGGGACAGTATTCATAAAAAATAATTTTCTGCGCTCTAACGTTAATGTTTGGTGCATCCAAATTAATTGTATGCTTTTTTGCGTACATAAAAAATTTATACTCTCCAGACAAATTTTTTTCCAGACAAATCTTTTAAAACAAATTCAAAATTAATTTTTTTATTATCAGAAATCTATACTTATCAAAGATTATTTCCAGTGTTTTACTCTTACGGTTTTTTATATAAAAATTGCAAAAAGAAATTATTTAAATTTTTGTGTACGTAAAGAATTTGTTTTTTTTTTCAGAAAAATTTTTACATTTTCTAAAAAATTCGAAAAATCCTCGATTATCTTTTGTAACATTCAAAATAAATTTCTGTTAATTTACAGTAACAGAAATCGATAAAAAAAAAATAAAAAATTGCAAAAAGAAATTCTATACTTTTTTCGTACGTGAAAAAATGATAAGCTATAAAATTATAAATCGTCATAAAAAATTCTCAAAATTGTAGGTTCATCAGAATCTTTTCGCTACAGAGTGACATTGCCCCTCAACCTCTTTGAATGTCCATTAAACTTTCAAGGTGCATAATTAATTCGGATTTTTCGAATATTTCGACTTACTCCGATGCTTCGAGTTCGTCAATACTAATTAAAAATTCATCTTCACCGTAAGCCGAGAATGATTTCGTTACAGAGAGTTGTGGGAGACCGAATTTCTCAACTACCGAGTTTCTACCAATAATTCATGGATTTCGTGTAATGGATTTTCTGATATTGAAAATTCCATCGAGATTATTGGAAAAATCTTTTCCGCGCCCAATTTTATTTTCCTCCTTAATGACCGGAATTTTAAGCGACTGTGAAGTGAAATATCATTTTTCTCTTTACATATGCAAGATCATGAATAATCTGAATTCGTTTAACACTGAAAAAAAATTTTTTGAACGAAGCTGCTCCGACAATTAAGAAATACATAGAAGAATTCTTACTCTCTAAAATTCTATCTCTTGCGTCGGCGTAAGAAAAGAGTGTTTTAATTATAAATAAATATTCATCAAAATTTTAATCTCCGTTCAAAGTTGATGAAATATCTTTTTACATAAAAAATATTTTCCTGACCACTCGCGATAATTTTTTTAATATTTTGATCAATGTCGATCAATATTATTATTTCGTATTTTAACACTTTTTTCATTAATTAACCAAATCGTCGATTTTCATACGAAAATATTATTTTTGAGAAAAATCGATGCAAGAACCTTTCGTGCGAGGAGACACGAAGTTTGTGTGCGTAAAAGGTATTTAATACGTGGAATGTGTCAGAGAAGAAGAGAAAGAGAGAGAGAATTTTAGTGGTTCGTTTTATGCAGGTAAAACTCGGCGCTGAACCTCGTGACTCTGTCGGGATGGGAGGAGAAGCTCTGGGAACGAAAAGCGTAGAAAAAGATCCGCAGGAACCGAGCAACGAGTCCAAAGAGTCTCGGGTTATATTCTCCGTGGATTTCTCTCTCGTACGTCCTTGGACCCTTCGCTGCAGCTCATCGGCCTTGTTACGGGCTCGGAGATATTTGCGCTGCAACCCGGAGCTGTATATACGAATCTCCAATATTTATCGGTCTATGGGCTTTCGGAACGGAAACGAGAAAAAAAAAGGAAATAAAAGAGGAGATGATACAAAAAAATCCTCGTTGTACGACTCCCAAACATTTTATTCCCGCGAGACGTTTCGAGGCACAAATATATATTTTTATGAGGCAGATCGATAGTCAATTATTCATCTCGCGACCTCGGCACGAATTTCTTTCGCATCGATCTTTTTCTCGAATTTTTTTCTCCTCGGTTCTCGTGTATACGTTTGTTTTTTCTTTGTTTCTGCCTCGTCGGATCAAGCTTTCAAATCGGAAAGGAAGAGATCGAGAGAGAGAGAGAGAGCGAGAGGGTGAGGGAGAGAGAGGAAAGAAAAGGAAATACGACAGCTTGGACTGTACTCGATGAATATTAATTCCAACTGGCCTATAAAGTTGTATGTTAATGGTATCGACAACGTTTCTTAGCCAAATTATTCAAGAAAAAAAGATGAAAAAACGAGTTCGAATGGCTCGATCGCCTTGTTATGCCCCCACGAGAGATTCTTCTGATCAGAAAACTTGTTCCAGTTCCCATTTAAGGGGCAAAACATATACACACCCAATCTCGTAATATAGATTTCGTTCGAGATATTCGGAAATTTTGACGTTACAACGTGAGAAAATAAGATTTTAGAGAAAAATTTCGAATTAAAAATTTCCACCCACTCCGATGAATTAATGAAAAAATTAGACGCAAGCCAATTAGACAAGAGTCACGTGACTACTAACCACGTGTCAAATCGATTTAATCAAGATATTCTGAAATTCGACGTTGTACAACGTGAGAAAATAAGATTTTAGAGGAAATTATTAATTGAAATATTTTATCCCCTCCGATAAATTAATGAAGAATTAGACAAGAGTCACGTGACAACTAGCCACGTGTCATTCGATTTTTTAAATAAAAATCCGAGTATTTACTCAAATCGACAAATCTTGCAAAATTTTTCGACTTGAAATTTCATAAAATCACCTTTTTGTTATTTTCAGTATTCACATTCTGAAAAATTTTATTTCGATTCATTTTCAATCTAAAAAAAATGAATTTTTCGTATTTGACTATGGATCAGATTTCTCACAGAGAAACTTTATAGGAAGAAGAGTCTCTTTCAATAAAGAATTCATTCGAGAGGATAAATGGGATTGCGTCCTTCGTATTTATTTAAATGAGTGTCGTGATACGGTTTCATCGGGATTTAAAATGGAGTATGGAAGATATCGAGGGAAGATTTTCGTGAGAAGAGAGAGTTTGGGTAAGAGCGGTTAAACGATGAGATGGGTACATGAATCTCTGTGGATATTGTCTCCGGTTCATTCGCTTCTCAGCCTCGGTAGGATCAGCATTGTGGAATAGAGTACACCTCTCTCGTGCCTGCACGTTTCCCGAGCTGTCGGTGCCTTCAGGTACTCGCTTATTCTATGTACCCCGTACACATTTCCTCTCCGTCGTGTGTGCCTACCAACACGCTCCCGTCCCTCTCACCACGAGCTCTGTGCACCTCCGCCAACAACTTTGTAAGCGTCCTCACGTACCTCTCGTTCGATCTTTTCCGCGAAACGCGCAGGCACGTTGACTGACGTAGAAGAAAATAGCGAGAATCTTTTTTTCCTTCGATTCTCCGCTTTTTCAAACTCGGAATTCTGCTCCAAAATTCAAATGATTTTGAATAATTGAGCAAAAATTAGAAAAAAAAAATTAAATTTTTACAAATTTGTTTTTACTCATTTTTTCTGACCTATTTATCGGATGCGTTCGATATTTGAATATTTGATATATAATTTTTTATTTTTATGTATTTTACGACTGTTTTTAGACAATAATTTATACAGTAACTTTATTTCAAAGTCAATTTCCAATTGAATTCGGTCGATTGGAAATTACAACTTGGAACACACGCGGAGTTCATTTGCGGCGTTTATGTGCATTCGAAATGCATTGCCCGGAGCATCCACGGAGTGTATACACAGTCGGACGGACAGACGCGTCTTTACGCGGCTTGTTGACGCCTTGGCGTTTAGACGAGACGATTTTTTGTCCCGTTCATCGGTCCCGGAGCGCGATCTCGTTACCGCCAATGAGCCGAGACAACCGGCAGCGTTTCAGAAAAAAAAAGGCAGAGAGAAACAAGAACAAAAACGTAACGACTGTGTCCAACGCTCTATTTATAATCCCAATAAACAATTAAATATAACTCTATCGATATATTATCAATAAAAAATAATTAAAAATTGAAACGAACCTCTCAAATACAACAAAACCCAATAAAATCTCTCGAATGTAAACGATTCAATAAATTAATGCAAAATAATAAAAAAATTAACCCAAAAAAAAATGAATCAAATCACGATCTGAATTCTTAATGAAAAAAAATCGAAAAAAAATTAGTTGCAAGAAAAAGCAAAGTGTGACTGAAGATGTTAACTTTCGAGGAAGCAGGTACAGAGGGGGCTTATAGTCGGTAAATAATTCACGTTTATTTAGCCGATGGCAAATAGCGCATAAATTTGCTCGGAAGAGAGCTCTCCGTGTGCCGATAAGCGTATTCAGAGCTGCCCCGGGAGTTGTTTAATCAATTCGAGGGGCTGCTTGCGAGGTGGAGAGGGGGACTTTTACACAGGAAAGAGAATTATAGCAAAGTATATTAATCTTGGCGAGAGAGAGTCGCTCCTGGTGAGGAGCGCGTGTACGTTAAGACGCGAGCCGGGGTAAATACACATTAAATACGTTTCGAGTTTTAACAAGAGAGGAGCAGCGCTTTCGCCGGAACTCCACTTGTTCGTGATCGATTCAATGATTAATTATTACGGTGAACCTGAAACCTACGCGACCGGATGAAGAGAAAAGAGCCAATGAGAAAGCTCCGCGGATTAGTATTCACCGAGCGTTTTCTATACCTAACGTTTTTATAGCCTATAGAGCTCCTTCGTTCTATCATCGCTAGAACAGAGAGAGAAAGAGAAAGAGAGAGAGGAAGGGAGGCGCGGGGGAGGAAAAACTCGTAGGAAACACGCGGCAATGACTCAGGCGGGAGAAGCGATGAAAGACGAGCAAATAATCTCTCTCTCCTTTTCTTCCTTTTTCCATCTCATTTCTCACTGCGAGATGAAACTCTATTTGCCAGAGCTCGAGTAGTAAAAAGTGTAGGATTATTTTTTCTCGTTCTTACGTTCTTTGATTTTTTTGATTCTTTTTCCTCGATGCGTATATATTTATGCGCGTATGCCGATGAACACGGGATTTCTCTTGGTTTGAGCGTGTCACGAGAGCCTTGCACGTGCACTCCGGCGCGATATCTTTTGCCTCTGGGAAAAGACGAAGTGCTCGGTCGAACCGTGCGAGAGGAACGTCGAAAAGAAATTGAATCAAGAGAGAAAAGAGGTTGAAAGATATTCTCGCAATTCTGCTCTTATCCACGCGGATCCGACTTATTTGATAAACTCACGAAAATCTTTTGGATGCGTTTTCGAAATGTACAATATACGTATTTACATATACACGTTAAATTGTTCGAGTATGTACATACATACGTATATATTTGCAACAGTTTGCGTGCGCGCCGCGTAAGAGACGCCTACGGGAATTCCTCCATGATGTACGTCGTGCCACTCTTCCTAGTAGCGCTTCTCTCTACTCTCGCGTCTTTTCTCTCTTTTTCTTTGGCTAATCTCTGGGACGTTTTCCGTCGTCGCGGGGCCTAATACGTGTTCCTTTGACACACACCAGCAGAGAGACTCTTTTCTTCTAAGGCTCCTCCTTGTTCCTTCGCTTGACCTTTAATCCTTTTCGCTCGCTCATCGTGCAAAAATGACGATAAAAATGCGCGACCACAGGCGAATCCGTCTTCGGTGAACGGAATCGTCCTGTGATTTGATATAATTCTAATATCTTACCTCTATATCAATATATTATTCGATCTCAAATAATAATTATTAGTAATTCATAATTATTTTCAAGTTAATTATATTAATATTTTTATTTATTATATATTATATAGGTACTTATATCTAATAATTCATATAATTATAATATATATAATATTATTACATTATATAATATGTAATATACAATATATTTTTTTGGTGTGTTGTAATCAATATTATATATTTTATAAAATATTATATATTTTATATATATATATATATAAATAAATATTATAATTTTTATAAATATTATATATAAAATATATAATATTTTATAAAATATTAAATATTATATGTAATATTTAATATGTAATATAATAATATACAGTTAATATGATATATAAATTGATTATAATTACAATTAGTAATATTATCATTGTTATACATATATCACTGTATGTATAACAATGATAATATTTTTCTGATACAAAATATTCGAATATATTTCGATCGCCGCAATTATTATAAACTATAATATAATAAATGTTATAATTACTATAACTTTTCCTGTTTAAATCCACTCTACTCTAAAATCTACCTTTGTAGTTCGAACGTGCCGGTATTTGTGCGCGACGATAAAAATTGCCGGCCGACAAAGGGGGGTGTCCGTGGGACCGAAGAAAAAATGCGTCTCCTCGCGCGAGGGCAAGAGACTTGCATATCGTTGTCTCTTTGACAGCGAGACTCGCCGGTACGGATGAACGAATTAGAATACAGGCCTCCTATATACGGGATGAGAGAAGTAGGTGCGAAAAGAGAAAAGAAAATGAGGGGCGCGGGTAAGGAATGAGAGAGAAAGAAAGGGCGAAAGGAGAGCGGGAGAGAGAGAGACGGAGCGAAAAAAATGCGAGCGCAAAAGTCGCGGGCGTGGGAAAGCGAAGCTTCGAACGAGCCACCAATTAACACCAATTAGTGCTCATCATACACGCTCTAGGTGCTCGTCAACTTCACCGAGAGCGAGAGAAAGAGAGCGAGAGAGAGAGAGCGAGAGAGAGAGAGAGAGAGAATCGACGCGAGCTCGTCTTGGATTCGTCGTCTGGCGAACTCGAGTCCTCTGAGACAGAGCGCAAATTGTGCATGTCTAACGTCGCGTACACGCGAGCCCTGATGAGAATAAAAAGGGCGTTGATTTTTGTCTCTCGTTACACTTCCAAGCGTCTCGCCCGAGTCCTTTTGCTCTTTAACAATCAATTACGTAAATTCATGTACCGATGCCCTGTTATGCTATTATTGGAGAGACGATGCCGTCTATTCGTCTCCCCACGAAAATTACTCCACCCACGTATCGATTCCGAGACCATAACCTCCAAATTTTCTCCGGCGATAATCACCTTTTCCCATATCCTCGGCCTTTATTAATTTTATATTAATTGGATTAAATATTTTTTCAATTTTATTTTTTTTCCTTCATCGTTTGTCTATTTTTCTTTCATTTTTTTTAACTGTACACTAATTAACAATTTTTTTTATATCGCTGTGCTCCCATCTCCCTTCGATTTTAATTTATTTTATTCTCACATCGAGTAATTAATCGAGTGTACGTGAATCGACGCTTTTCCTTATTGCCCGATTCGTCGCACCTCTGACACCCTTTGAAGCTTTTGAATGAGAAGGAAAAAAGATAAAGAGAAGAGAAAACGATCGGAGGTACCACACAGGAGTTGGCTCTGGTTTCAAGGCTTCCTTTTCTCCCGATCTTTTTTATTTTTGATCCGTGTAACTTACACCTAAAGAGGAATAGCGTCGAGAATTCGATCGAATCTTCCGAAAGGACTGGGATTTCTCGGAAGTACTTTGAACATCGTTGATCCAGAAATAATGAGTATCTCGAAAGAATTTTAGTTCGCGGGCTTTATCAAGGTTAATCCCAGGGATGAGTGCACTCTGACTCGGATAATAGTTGACAGAACATTTTGAAAATAATCCAAGCACTCAAAATCAAATTTTGTTTCTCTACTACACAAGACATATTCTGAGTCTGAAAAGAATGAGAAAATAATAATATAAAATAATAATAATAAAAAATAATCATTTTTTTGTATCAACTATTCATTTATTATTTTCAATATTCTGAATAATAATGTGATAGTAAATTGAAAAAAAAATGAATTTTCATTAAACAAACTCGATACGTAGAATAGATTTGAAATATTTGATTCATTTTATTTATATAACTTTTTTTTCCAAGGAGAGAAAGAGAGTCGGGAGTCTTTGTAAACTTCTAATAGCGCGTGGATTGTGGAAAAAAATGGCGAAGGGAGAATGCACTTGTGTACGCGCGCCTCTCTCCGCATAAATTCTCAGACGCAGATACACGGGGAAGCATGAAATAGTGTATGAAATGTTCGCGGGGATGTGTGAGTCCGATATAAACGATCTGCTTTGCAAGACCGGTCTTCGATCAGGAACACTTGCCAGGAACATGCGAGCATGCGAACGGGCAGCTTTCTACGGAACGATCTCCCGACGCCGACGACTCCTACGAAGCCCTCGAGGGCTTCGCGCAGCTTCTACCTTCACTTTGTCACAAAGTGGAAAAAACTTTGTAAGGGACCAAAAAAAATTGTCAAAACGTGAAAAACGAGCGTAGATAAATTAAACGGAGAGTAAAAATGTTTACGTGGCGATTTTAAAAAGAATAGAAAATAATGTATAATAAAAAAATTAAAAATGTAATAAATGATAAGAAGATTACAAGTCTAAAAATAACGAAAAATATCGAAAAAAATCAAAGTGATAAAAAATTGATAGGAATAGTAGAAAAATAATTTTTAATGAGCTTTCATATCTCCAATATACCGTTAATTTCTTTTTAATATTTTTATTTGTCGCGAGGGAATTCAAGATCGAAGGTAAAAAGAGAAAGGGGCGAATCTGTATCTATGACAAACAAATGTAAATGTATCGCTGCCGGACTGACGTTTCTCGAGAGTAAAAGATGATGAGAGAAACGTTTCGTCACGTATAGTCCGCTATCCGACTTTCGAATCGGGATAGGACTCCGAGGATACGAGTGTGCGTTTCTCGTTCTCGGTGTGTGCAGTTGAATATGATTTTCATTGTGTGGAAGTCAATAACGAGAGAAAGATTCGAAAGAAAAGGTGGAAGGAAGAACCGCCGAAAGAAAGAGACGGACCGGCTAAATCAAGTCTTTCGAAACTCATTGGAGCGTTTCAAGGTCCTCGCCCCGGCGTTCATCCCGAATAATTAAACGAGAGGAAGAAAAAAACGAAGAAAAAGCTCAAGAGCTGTCGTCGTTCATAAGACTTTTCTCATATCCCTCGAATTTAAACTTCATTCTCGACGAATTTTTTTTTCCTATCTTTCGAATTATGAAAAAATAACCAAGAATACCAGAAATATAAAAGAATGTGAAAAAATAAATTTTAATTTATTTTTTAGAATTATTTTTTACAGCAGTAAAATTAGAATAAAAAATTGGACATTTGAATATTTAAAAAAATCGAAATTCGAAAATAGAAAATTAATTAGCAATTTTTTTTGTCAATTTTCAGAGACAATTCACGCTGATACTCCAAGCGAGAGATGAGCCAAGTATAAGGGTAATCGAAGAAGCGAGCTACAGTGGAATCGTGCTGCCCGGGCCAACGTGGCACACGCTAAATCATCAGGGAAGGAACGCGCATCTAGCTTATCGCGTGAGAGTGCAGTGCGCCGATCACTATTATAACGCGACCTGCACGAAATTCTGTCGTCCCCGTGACGACATTTTCGGTCACTACACGTGCGACGAGAACGGCGACAAGGTCTGCATTCAGGGATGGAAAGGCGCCGACTGTGAAATTGGTAAGCTGAATCATTTTTCAAATTTATCACTAAAATAGCATGTACACATCTCTCCCTGTAGTTACGAAAATTACTACTTTTTTCTCATTTTTATTATCCCTTTCCCGACGCACGAATACGTATTCCCAGTAAATATTCTTCATAAATAATATTTTTTTTAATACCCTCAATAATTTAATACCAGCGCAATTCTCTTTTCAATAATTTTTTCGAATAAGCGCTTTTTACTCGGTCTCGGACTGAAAAAAATCGAAATAAAAATGTTTTAATGAAGAACGGCCTTCACCTGAGTCATTCTCATACGCGAGAGCGATAAAATTCATTTTCTTCATAAATTAAATGAAATACGAATGCTTTCTCGTACTGTAAGAAAAATCTGGGTCTCTCTTGTGTTCTGAAAACGCGTAAGATAAAAAAGTAGGATATTGCTGAAATCGACGTGTGTATAAAATCTATAAATGTGGAATAATTGCAGCGGTGTGTGCCGTTTGCTTTATAAATATGAGAGCGAAATTAGCCAACAGAAGCTCTAGTCTGAAGGCCTGGGGGGGAGTTTGGTGAGCGAGAATAAAAATAAAACGATGCATGAGACTCGTGACTGTGTTCATGAGAGGCCTGTGCGCATTTAAAAGATCGCTCTCAAGAACCGTGCCGATCGGTAGCTCCGACGAGAGATGCAGTAACAAGTGGCAAAAGCCGTTCTCGTATGACCTTTTCACTGATGTGCTGACGACCGTTCTCGAGCTAGACCTCCCATTCATTTTTATTCTCTAATCCCGCTTATACAGGTACTTTCGTGACGACTCAATCGATGCGATAAAACAGAAGTTTTATTCGTCCCGTCTTTTCCAAGTTTAAGACCCGAAGCGACCTAAAAAGCCTGGTCCGAGTCTTTTAACTTTTTCATTAAGAATTCTCAGTTGATCTTCAAAAAGGAAATTTCTGGTAATTTTTAGGATATTTCCAATATGGCTTTGAAGATGCCACTCCTATGAATGAATCGATATAAGACTATTTTGTTAAATTTTTGAACCAATTCAGTAACAATCAAAAATTAAATTGAAATCTTTTAATATGGATTCAAGAGGATATAAGTTCTTTGTGTTATTTTAATGAAAATAAAGAACTATTAAAACTAAGAGGCCAACTAAAATTACTATAAAATTTGGAGCAATCAGACACTTCAAACAATTTTTTATTTTTGTTTTAATCGTTGATTATAATAATTATCCTACGAAAGTGGATGCAACTAAACAATTTTGCATTTAAAAAAAATTAGTGGTATCTAATTGCAATGAAAAGTAAAATCTATATTTGGGTCACTTTCTAAGGATGTCGAGACCAAATTTTCGGAAACCTCAAAATTTCCCAGGGTGGTTGTACCGCGTGATTGATGAACGAGAGCGGAGAGCTTCGGAGCTTTTTAACGGCGAACGAGTCCGAGGCGGTAGCAGGCTCTCATCATCAACAGTTATCGCAGCGAGCATTGATGAAAGAAAAGAGAATTGTAGGGGAGAGAGAAGAGAAGAGAAGAAACTCATTGGGTGAGCCGACTCCTCTCGGCTTTCTTGTCTCTCGTTGCTGGTCTTCTCCTCCTTGACGTTTCTTAACGTCAAGAGTGTATACAGGCTCGTAAAACATACGAATTATCTCGAAGCGTGGTGCTTTAATGGGCGGACGCGTTAGACGCACATACGACGTGTCGTGTCCCGAAGTAAAATGAGAGAGAAAGAGAGAGAGAGCGAGGAGAATGGGGGGGAAGGGAAACGATGTTACACAAAGGTAGCGACATCACGCCAGATCTTACAATGGTCTGATCCTTCGTGTATAATGTATTCGGTGTGTGTGTAAGCGAGTATTAATGTCTATAGGAGCGTGGAGGTCTTTCTTCGCTGCCTAATCGTTGCTTCCGCCTCTCCCGAACACGTGACTCTTCGCGCATAAATGCAGCGAGAGATCACCCATCCGAATCAAGCCTCCTCCTTTTTACGACTCCAACCTCCTTCCTATTCTCACCTTCATTATTTTTCATTATTTAGTACCTGGTGTTAATTACAGTCTTTTCTTTTTTCGATTTTTTTATTGTCTGTCGTCAATATTGAGACATCTGAATAAAGTTCCAAATCATTCGTGATTTATAATCTATGCAATTTTTTTATTAAAAAATTAAAAGTAAATGATTTAAGCAAACGTTTTTACGATTTTTAGGTTAATCACGAATTGATCGAAGTATGCTCAATCAAGTGAGAGACCAAATTGTTTTATTTTTATATTATTGAAATTCTCAATCTCGAATTTCGAAGTGATAAAATCAAGGAACAAACATCATGTAAAGGAGCAACAAAAATCCAACTTCCTGCCGAGCTTGCAAAACGACAAACAATTTTGCATGAATATATCTTATCCGGCGATAAAACAGCTTTTAATTTAGTCTAGAATGGCTTGTGGAGAGTTACGTGCGGAGGGCACGAAAGTTTGAGATTCGCAATATCAGATTCGCGGTACAAGCGCTTTCTGGTTTCTCTCTCGTACACGTCAGTTTGCTCTTTCTCGGTTTATGCCTGCGCAGCATATTTAACCGGCGCAGCCTGCGAGGAGCACCGAGAAAACTGGCTCCGAGGCTTTTTTTCTCCTCATCGTCGTGGACCTTATAATAGCACGCCGCGGAAAGGTCGATCCTCGACGCGCTCCGTGGAGAATTTCACTCGCGGTTCTCGGGGCCGCGGGATTTTTGCGCGCTCGTCCTCGCGGTATTAGAAATCGGAACGCTACCTTGCCGATTATAATCTACCACATTTTTCATAGGCTCGATCGATGAGAAAAGAAAAAGACCGAACGTTCTATGATCTAAACATTATGCAAACGATACAGTAAAGACAGGAACGATGATAAAATATTATTACAAAAATCACTCAACTTGACGTTTACGGCGAATAAGTTTCTAGGCCACGACAGAGAAAAAATCTTTTTTTCTCTTGTTTATTTTTCTTTACTCATTCATGAGTTGTTTTACTCATTATTTTATTTATTTTTCCTTCTATTCTTAGCACGAGCATTATTTTCGTTACTGTTGGCACCCACTTACTGCGTAATTCTCGTAGTAAAATTTAAAGTTTTCTCTTTTTCTAAGGAGTACAGTGGTCGAAATAAGATACTCGATCTTGATGCGGGATAACGACCAGATACACTGATTGACTCGATTCTTTCTCCCGGTCCCCGTCATGTGTCGGAAATACTTTTTTTCAATCATTTCTACGTCTATCTGCCTTTCTCCTCTATTCAAAAAGTAGTCAGTCTCAGAATCGATTTTTCATTCGGTCATTAGACTTTATATCGATCATGCCAGGGAGTACAGTGGACCAAATTTTTACTGACTCACATTTTAAAAATGATAAACGCAAGTACAGTAAAATAAATTATTCACTGACTCACGAATAACTGAACATCATGCTACTATTTTTAGATACTTTTACAGATTGTAATTGCAAAAAAATTCACTGACTCATGTTGGAAATTCGATGAATGCAAGGACAGAACACAGTAAATTCTTTTTTGGAATCGCTAATTTTATATTTTTAAATCGGATATTTTATACTGATTTACCATTATATAAAGATTGTAAAAACATATTATTTTATGTCTTGTAATGGTATTTAGAGGTCTTGGAAATAAGAAATAACAAATGACAAGTAATTCAAAAAAAAAAGAGTCGATAGGAGATATGGGATATCTTGAATAGAGGCACCGCACATTTCTTATGAATGTTCCTGTGAAAGAGAAGCTTTTTCTCGAGGCTCCCTGTACGGAGGAAAGTCTCGGCTGCCGTTTCTTTTGTCGTCGAGGAGATTATTCTCTTCGTATCGGTCAAAGCGCAACGTCATTTCTCGAGCCTTGACTTTTCACACTGCGGACAATCGTATAAATATCCGTAAATGTCCGTTGTCCACGTAAATACGACAGAAGAGAAAAGGGAGAGATAAAAATGCATGATGGAGGGTTGGAGAGAGTGAGAGATGGATGGAAAAACGTGCGAGAGAGCCAGGACAGGACTATTAATCAAATGATGCTGCAGGCACTTGCGTGATGTAACGGTAAAGAGCAACGTGGCTCTATCTACCGGTAAACCTATTCCTTCGTCTATACGCGCGCATACGTCCTCATCGAGAGAGCAAATTATCACAACCATGAGAAAAAATCATCTACGAAATCAGCGACTGTGCTCACTTTTTCATATTGCATTTTCCACATCTTTCCTCTTCCCCATTTCACCACAGTCACAGACGAATCTCAGCAGATACTTGAGACTTTATTGATTTATTTATATATTTATAAATCATTTTCTAGTAAGAAATTCTCGATCGTTCGTAACATCATCATGGCAATATCCAAGTTTCACCTAACATTCATTCCCACTGATCAAAATTTCCTTCCTTTGATTAGAGAGAAGTCCTTGTGGTTTTTCTCAAGTTATTTTTCAAAATAAAAATTGAATATGTGTTGTTGCAAATGTGGCAACGGTTACCTTGGCTCGAGAGTATAGTACGGATTAATAAAAGTATCTCGAGACGCGCTTGCCGATCAATCCTCGTGGAAACTTTGAAAGTCCACTGCAAGCGTGAAAGTAAATATCTGTACAACGCGCTTATTTCACGAGAAACGACACATTCGATACTGGGGATTTACTGCAAGTCAATGCGCGTTTTCTTAATTTTTTTGTACGAACGATTTTTTCTTGAGATTTATCTGCTCTCACGAGTGTAAATCGTAGTTTATAAATAAACCTCATTGTCTTGATCATGCGTTCCGATTTACTTCGTGTTAGTCAATCAGATTGAAATACCGAGTGCAAGAATTTTTTTCTCCAGCGCAATCTCCAATCTCATCTAATCAAACTTATCACTCATATCCATCTGAATACATTAATAATTGCAATTCCGAATAATAAGATGTCTAGTTCAAAGATAATACATTCCTGATGTAATATAAATTTACCGAAAAATTTGTTCAAGAAGTAAAAAATACATTAAATTATTGTAGTACATTTTTTATGTATCACGTCATTTGAATGAATCACTTGTAGATATGCCATCAACAGAATCGTATAATATGCACATTTAATTTAATGTAATGTCATTTTATGATTTCAGCTGTATGCAAAGAGGGATGTCATCCAATTCACGGCCACTGCAATGTGAGCGGAGAATGTAAATGTCGTCATGGATGGCGAGGCGAATTGTGCGATCAATGCACACCTTATCCAGGGTGCAAACACGGTTACTGCAACGGTTCAAGTTGGCAGTGCATATGTGACACGAATTGGGGTGGAATTCTCTGCGACCAGGACCTAAATTATTGTGGGACCAACGAGCCATGTCAGAACGGTGCTACTTGCGAGAATACAGCCCCAGATCAATATAGATGCACCTGTCCGGAAGGCTTTTCCGGTCCTACGTGCGAAAAAGTCGACAACCCATGTGCCTCGAATCCCTGTTTGAATGGTGCAACCTGTCGAGAGATAGGTGAAACGGCTAATTGTGAATGTGCACCAGGGTTTGTTGGGCCTTACTGTGCTACAGATCTAGACGAATGTGCATCTCAGCCCTGCCAAAACGGTGGTACCTGCATTGATGGCAAGAACGAGTTCACGTGCAAATGTCCACCAGCCTGGCAGGGCACCCTTTGCCAATTCGACGTTGATGAGTGCGCACTGAAGGAATCTCCTTGCAAAAATTCCATCACATGCGTCAACCTTGCAGGGGATTACAGGTTAATATCTTCTATCCAATATCTTCCCTTTTTACTGTCAGTTGTTTACAAATTACTTTTGGCTAACGTTACGGTTGTTTTATTTGCAGATGTCGTTGTCGAAGTGGATTTACTGGCAAGAATTGTACAAAGAACATCAACGATTGCGTGGGTCAATGTCAGCACGGAGCCCTCTGTATTGATCTTGTCAACGACTATCATTGTTCGTGTACACCTGGTTATTCGGGTAAAGACTGCGATCTCGACATCGATGAATGTGCCTCGAAGCCTTGCCAAAATGGCGGTGAATGTCGGGATCTAGTTAACGCGTACGAGTGCGTTTGTCCGGTTGGTTACACTGGCTATCAATGCGAGATCGACAGGGATCACTGCAATCCAAACCCTTGTAGAAACACGGCACCTTGCTTTAATACGCAAACGGACTACTACTGCCATTGTCCAGAGCAATGGCAGGGTAAAAATTGCTCCGAGCCGGCCTCGCACAATCCTCAATTTGGACAAAGTGATGAAAGTGTCGGCTGCGGTAGTGAAGGAACCCCTTGTGGAGGACGAGGTAGATGCAGCGGTGGACGCTGCATATGCGATCCTGGATACACCGGACAACATTGCCACGAAAACATCAACGACTGTCGTGAGAACCCCTGCTTAAACGGTGGAACATGTGTCGATCTTGTGAACTCGTTCCAATGCATCTGCAGAGAGGGGTGGAGCGGCGACTTGTGCGATCAAGGTAAGATTCAAGAACATTTCAAACTGAATTCAAATTTTTGGAAGTGAACTAATCCTTACAATATTCATAATGCTTACAGATGTTAATGAATGCGAAAATTCTCCGTGCCGCAACAACGGAACGTGTGTCGATGGAGTCGCAGATTTCACGTGCAATTGTCGAGGGGGTTGGAAAGGCAAGACCTGCACTCTCAGAGGTGGTCATTGTGAACCTGGAACGTGCAGACACGGTGGAACCTGTCAAGATCGTGGAGATGGCTTTACCTGCCATTGTCCACCGGGGTGGGAAGGAGCTGCCTGTCACATTGCCTCTCCAGCGTGTGCAAGCAATCCATGTGAAAATGGAGCAACATGTGTGAACACAGCTGATGGTAGTTACCGATGCGTTTGCCGAGAGGGCTTCGAGGGACCAAACTGTCGAAGAGATGTGGATGATTGTCAACCATTGCCGTGCCTCAATGGAGGAAGATGCGTCGATGGCGTGAATTGGTTCAGATGTGAATGCGCATCCGGTTTCACTGGACCTGATTGTCGCATAAACGTGAATGAATGCGCGAGCGATCCCTGCATGGCCGGGGCAACATGCGTGGATGGAATAGCTAGCTATTCTTGTGTTTGTCCTCCTGGACGAACTGGAACTCATTGCGAAATAAGAACAGCTGGTGGTCTAGGATGTGGTGCGACAACTTGGGACGACGATTGCAACGTCTGCGAGTGTAGAAACGCCAAAAATCAATGTAGTAATGTATGGTGCGGTCAGGGAAATTGCCTCAACGGGACATCTTGCTTGGCTCACGAGGTATGTGTTCCCTCTCCTGGTGAGAGTTGTCTTGCTCCGCCATGCCCAGCTTGGGGAGAGTGTAGACCAATTGAGACTGGAAGGAGAGTTGGCCCTCCAGCTCTTCCGGCTCCACCGTCATGCTGGCCTAGCCAGGCGACTCCCGGCCCAACGTGCTCCAGGCTAACGATTCTTCTTAGAAGAGATACTCTGCTGCTTGGAACTTCAGTCGAATTGTTTTGTAGAAGGCTACGAAAGCTCCTCGCCGATCCTAGAAGACCTCAATCGGTTGTACTTTTATGTGACCTAAAACCCGGTGATAATGACACGATAGAAGTCACCATATTCTCGGAAGCGGCCGCAGATGCGGCAAGAGACCTCGGAGAGGCGCTCAGCCGACCTCTGAGTCGACCTCTTGCTTTAGCATCGGTTCTGGAAGTTAAAGTGGAAACTGCTCTTTTGAGCGACCCAAATCTCTCTGGATCGGGCAGCAGTGGCAGTGGGTACGTGGCTGTTTTAGGTGCCGCGTTGGCTATAATCTTGCTACTGGCCCTCATAGGTGGGCTTTGGTACCTGAGATCACGACAAAGATCAGGACTGACTGCAACGACAAGCAGCGAGACTTCGCTGCATCGCCATCGAAGTGATCTTGATGAGAAATCAAATAATCTTCAAAATGAGGAAAATCTACGGAGATACGCGAACCCATTGAAGGATCAAGATTCCGGAGAACCAAGAGTCTCAGTGGTCAGGCCTTTATCGGGCATGTCTCTCGGTGGTCTCGGACCTACTGAAGAGAGTCTCGAGATGGTCTCCGAGGAGGGTAGACATCGATTGCCGCCTCTCTATAAGCCAACTAGTGCCGAAGCAAGGAACAACACTGCAAGTTTTAGCTACGAGGAGGCTCTTCATAAGCCCTACAGCAAACCGCGACTTCAGGAACCCTCTTACTCATCGCATCAGCAGCCAGGAACGAGCCAACAGCTTGGACCGCGACAGGTGCTAACAGTACTCGTTTAATTATAAATCCTAAAATAGAAAAAAGTCTAGCGAGCCAGGACTCCACTCGAGTCTTCCAATCGACGACGCTTTTGGACTAGCGAATCCGAGACATGAGCGAGTCGATACCCTCGGCAGTGATAGATGGACGCGAGTCAAATGGCAAGTCTTTAGAGTCGAACCTTGTGGCCGGAAAGCATTCGAAAGATAAAAAAAGCTATAATTTGGAGATAGCAAAAATTTCAATACCACTGCGAGAACTCGTCTCCGGAAATGTGCAATCGATTCGTACGCATTGAAGTACGGTCTTGTGAATTGCGGCCATAAGGACTAGACGATAGTATATATTGTAAAATTAATTATAAAAAGAGATATACAGATATAGAGATATATAAATGAAAGAGACGAAGATATATATAAACCCAAGCGCATATACATATATAAATACAGAGGAAAAAGAGAAAACCGTATATAAATTGGAATGTAGAGAAGCGATGAGACTGCATCGCGATGAGACAGCGAGGAAGAAAGGGAGAAAGAGCGAGGAATTATTGTACGGCTCGTGTCACGAGTCCTCGACGGATGAACAGTACCGTTGCTGGCCGCGTGCCTTTCAGGCTCTTTCTCTTTCCCCTTCTCCCTCTTACCTATTTTTCTCGAGGGAATCTGAGCTAGCGAGCGAGAGAAAGAGGAACATTAAACGCGAATACTCCGATGAAATGGCAAAGGATTCGAAGGACTCTAATATCCACCAAGGTTTTTCTTTTCTTTTCACCTGCCTTTCTCACTGTCTCGAGAGGAAAAAAGGTCGTCGCACGTAATATTCGCGCGTCCCCTTATACGGGGACGAGTGCGCTCTCTTCGGCGTGACAATAAATCACCGACAATTCGTAATTAATGATAATGATAATGCCACAAAGGGTTGTTATTGTTGTACATATGTACATAGCCAGTACTTATTAATTTTGCTAAGCCTCTGGTGTATCGTCTTCCTCGTGAGAGACAACAAACTGCTACGTCCTTTTCCAAGACCACGTTTTTTCTATCCACCTTTTGCCCAACTCCCTCTTTCCCTCAACCTTCGATTTAACGATCTAAAACCATTATTCATTTGTTAACGACAACCTTATATATGTTTTTTCCAATTTTAATCTTAAAATAGGGGGAAATTCTAAAGAAAGCAAAGGCAAAAACAACGCAGCGTTCATTACGTTCCTGTAGACGACATTGTGATACTCATTTGTACGAAGGAATCATTTAAACAAGCCCGCCGATAACTCGCAGTAGAAATGCAAGTATCGGTGCGGACTCGCAATTTCCAGCATCTCTCCACCCCTTCCTCTTCTCTTTCCAAATTGAAACGAAAAATGTATATTTTTTTCAATACTACGTGGAGCCTTTCATCATGCTTCTCTCTTTTCCTCGTTTGTTCAACTTAATGAAACGTTAGTCGGTTGAGCGAGCGAGTAGTAAAAAAGAGAGGAGGGAAAGAGAAGAAAGGTCCATTGTTTCCCGAGAGATCGACAAACCCACGCTCGGGCGGGAGGGGGCGCGATGCGAAAAAATAATGAAAAATAAGAGGTGAGGAGTAAATAGACGTATCTATTATAAATAAAATAGTCTTATAAGACACTCGCATTTTGATTACGAAGGTACACACGCTCGGACAAAAAACATTATCTATAGATATTTCTATTATGCTCTATAGATTTACAGGAGGTTCCAGAATTGGACATTAAAAATGATAAAAGTCAAGAAAAAACTCTGAGCAAAAAAAAAGTATTTCGACGTTTTTCAATCTTTCGACAATTCTTCACCAATATGTCGGATTTAAAAGTGTCACGGGACTTTTTACCTCGAAATTTTGTTAAGTATTTTATTTACTCAGTTACAACATCGAATTTTAAAGCTGCCTGTATATTTGCGAATGTAAATGAGGGAATAATTGTAAGAGGTTGGTCAAACGAGAAGCCCGTTCGGGGGCGTTGGTGGCACAAGACGAAAAGCGCAAGCATGGGCGTTCAGAAACACGAGAAACAAGTTAACAATCGAATAAGAAGGATAGAACGACAATGCGTACTAGTAATTACCTATAAATAGAAAAGCGTTTGCGAAGCATCGATAAAAATTTAAATCGCGCGATCGTAAGGAGAAATTATGAATTTTTCCTACAATCCGACCGAATTGTAAATACGCCTAATTATTATTAATAGTAATATTATTATTTTGTATTTTTAGCAACGATATTATTTTATATATTTTCTCTATTAAATTTTGCCTACTCCCTGACATTGTGCAATTCCATTGCTTGCAATCTTTTTTTTTGTTAAACAGCTCCCCACAGATATCGCCGTTTATTCGCCAGCGTAGCACGTAACTTTAAAAGAAATGACAAATTCGATATAATAGAATTTTTTATTTTATAAAGGACAAAAAAAAGTGCAGAGGAAGAAAAACTATGTATTATTATATACGAATAGATAGATCGATTTATATATTACTATGTATACTGTATTATTATTTCCAGTGTTTTTTTTTCGTTTTTTTAAATCGCATCCATTATTCCCGGATCTGTGAAAGGGCAATTTAGTTACGAGACTGACCGGTCTCCGATTCCAAGCGAGATCGCACACCGATCATTCCTCCTTTTTTCATTCATCTTAAATTTTAGTTTCTGGCACCCGATTCGCCCGTCGAAGCGAAAGAGAAATCTAGGTAGCTTTTAAAAAAAGAGAGAGGATCGAATAGCATCGATTTCGGGTTGTATCCGACAAGATTGTTTCGAGCTATATATATAAATATGAGTGAACGAGTGCGTGTAAATATGCTCCTGACATTCCCCTTCCCTCCCTAAAATCCTTTTCCAAACTTTCATCCCTTCACCCCTCGATTTTGATCATAAGGATGATGAAAAGAAAACGAAATGTTTCAATAAAAAGTACAATTAAAAAAATACAAGACGACTCGTTTAATTTTATTTGTAAATCCTGTCACTTTTCCTATCATTAAATAATAGTGTATTAATATTTAAAAATTGATAGTTCTTGAAAAATTAAATTTGGACTCGTTTTGAAATTTTCCATCACGTTAATTTCGTTTATTCTTTGCATGAAAAGTAGTAGAACTTGTTTTTTTATAGTCTTCTAATTGCGTAAGTCAATTAGTATATTATTTTTAATTACATTAAAAATCGCGATTATTGAATTTGCAAAAAATATAATAAGAATTAGCTATAAATAAAGGAGACCGGTTTGCAAAAGATCGCAAGAGAGCCAGGGAGCGAGATCTAAAGCGGCTTAATTGTTAATTGAAGTCTCTCGTTTGCTCTGAAAATTACAATACAATAGAGAAGAGGAACCACTTGAGTAAAGAGGCAAGAAGGAACATGCATGAGTCATCCCCGACGTCGCACGAATTAGACGTGTGAACGTTCTGTCTTCTGATCGTCGCAAGTTTCTCTCTCATTTTATTTTCATTTTTTAAATTCTACAAATATTTTATTTTGTTTCTGTATTTATTGTTTTGAAAAAGTATGAAATTTCGAAATTTCGAGGCGAGGAACTCCGCGGGAACTGAATGGATATAATTAATGAGAGGTCAATTCGGGCTGACCACGAGAGCGTGCAGCGACCAAAATGCCGACAGACGAGAATTGAGACATCATTTTCGAAACGTCTCCCAATGCGGAGATCGCTGTGCCCCGACAAAAAAAAAGAGAAGTTTGAAAGAAGGTAATACGAGCCTCGAAAGTTGGCCGTTCGTTAAAATCCCTTCCGAAAAAAATTATCTTAGACCTGCCGGATAATTGATAAGTACAATAACTTGAGAATTTATCCAGGAATTTTTCCGCTGGTAGAAAAATTTCTGTTTTCTTTTAAATTTTCTTCGAATTTTGATATCCACGTCCATTCGACTTAATTCAAAGGTAAGTATATTCCATTTATATTAAATTCTCCTTTTTATTTTCTGTGTTTCATAGATAATATTATTTACATTATTATTCATATTTACGCGTCTAATATACATATAATATATGATTATGAATTGTTCTGTTTATCCGAGAAAAAATCGCAAAAATCGAAGAAATGAAAATTTACGTGGCAAAAATTGCATTTTTATTAAAATGTAAATAAGTTTTTTTTGAAGACTTATTTCGTAATTTCGGCACGAGAAATAATCGCACTGTCGACGAAATAAATCGGCATCAAAAAATGTTCAATTAACAAAATTAAAAATTCAAATATTCTTGTGACAATCTTGATTGAGACGTTTCGAGCCTCGTATAGCAGGTTTTTAAATGCATGTAAATACTCACGAAGCGATAAACGATTTGAAAACGTTTATAATCCGACTTTACTCTCTGTCTCTCTCTTTTTCTTCTTTTTTTCAAATAACGGTCAACGTACGCCTAACAGAAGATCGCGCGTGAAAATTTTGACGAAAATGCCAATACCCAATTTTATCGATTGTAATTCAATATTGGCCAATCGCATTCGAAATCAACATTCTCGCGACTCAGAAAAATCAAAATCTTCAATATTTCACAATTTTAAAAGCCTAGTTTGATCGGAATTTTTCCGTCGATAACGAAATTAATACTAAAATAAATTAGCACCTGAATCCATCATCTATTCACAAAAAATGCGAACGTGCTATAAATTTGACTTTTTCGCATTTTCGACGAACAAGATAATTTTAATGTTATGTTAATTTTAACTGAGGTTTTGACAGCGGCGAATTTACAATCGCGAAATAAGCTCATTTACGATCAAGAACAATCAATATTTTCAAAATATCGATCTCTCGGTGATATTTGAAGATCGC
The DNA here is from genome assembly GCA_030522605.1 of Cremastinae sp. B BG-2022a. Lineage (NCBI taxonomy): Eukaryota > Metazoa > Arthropoda > Insecta > Hymenoptera > Ichneumonidae > Cremastinae sp. B BG-2022a. The sequence goes on along the minus strand of JAPYYX010000392.1, from coordinate 2,550 downwards.
CGCAAACGGAGACTGAAACTTCTTCATTTTTCATTTTGACGCATGCAAAAGCCATTTCTAATAAGAAATTTACCGCTAATCACGAATATGTTATACCAGAGTCTTATACGTCAAAAATGAAAATGTTAAGAATTGCACTTTCGACTCACACGGTGAACTTTACACTTTACGCTTAACCCAATTTCTTTTTTCCCTCTTTGCATCGCGGAAAATGCCATAAAAAAAAACAAGATTGAAATAATATTTTTTTACGTTAATTTCCCGTTAAAATCACATTTTTCTATTACGCGTATTTTACTTAAAAGTAAACATGAAACAATTATCTAATAAAAATAACGAGAAATAAAACGATTTAGAAAATCCTCGACTAAAAAGCAAATCGAGCCTACTATTAGAAAGATTGAATCCAAGCATCCGGATATTAAAAAAAAATATAATTTTGACATAAGAAAAGTACGATGAGTTCTTTGACGCGAGAAATATGTTTACGCTCGAAAGATTTTTATTATCACCGGGGCTTCCGTATTTTCGCGCTCTTCCACCATTTTTGGAAGAATCCGCGAATAAAAATATATCGTCGAGATCATAAAAGCTCGTGCTGAAGAGAAGGAAGTAATTAGCGAGCGAAGAGCCGCTTAAATTCTGAGTTAAAGCGCCCTCTCTCCTCCTCGCCTCGGCGTCAACGAATAAATATCTTTTATAATCCTCCGAATTTTTTTTTAACCTCATTTTTGTTTTGTGCGCGAAATAACGGATCACTCGCTCGGATGATGAAATATTTCTGCGAAGAATTTAGGAGCGAAATGGAAGACGAAATATCCAATATGGCGATCTGACGAGGGGGACGTGGGGGGGAATTTCTTCGAGAGCATCTGCTGTCTGGTCGAGGACTATCGCTTCGGTCTTTTTTCCCATAATAATAATAACAATAATAATGATGATGATGATGATTATGACGACAGTTGACTAATGCGATCGCGATTATTCGCCAAAAGCGTGAAATTAATATCTCTCGCGGTGATGCGACTCTTTAAATTCCCCTTGCCCCTCGACTGGGATCGCCGACGAATTTCCCACTCTTGGGAGAATGTCAAAATTCTGCCACTTTTGTAACCTCAACGCCGTGTACCGTTGTAATTTTTTTTTCACACTCTCGTCGCACTTTTTATCCGCGTAAATATATTCGGAGAAATATTTCTTGGATTAAAAGCGTCATGGTGGATTACGTACGTTTTTTATCAAGAATTTCGGCTCCTCATTTTGCTCGGCTCAAAAGTTCGAGAAATAAATGTTAAAAGTCTACCGGAGGGGAAAAACATTAATTTGAAAAACGTTTCGAAAATACACATCAAAAATTGTTTTCGTAAAAGTTTCAAGATTATTAGAATATTATATAAATTAACGTAGAATAAACGAAAATTATAAATTATATTAATATAAAAATTGAAAGAAAATTTTCAGAATTTCTCTGATTCGTTTAAAAAAATCTTTTTCCAATCTTCGGGACGACGAGAAAACGTGTTTTTCGTTGTAATCGTACATTGCAAATTTCAAAGAGATGATTCGTGAGCTCGTCCCGACGGAATAAAAGCGATAAAAGTTGATCGCATAATTAAGCGAATCCGGTTTATAGAATAGAGATACTCTCTTTGTCCAGGCATCCGAGTTCGTCTTTCACGGAGACCTCGTCAACCACTGGGGTGAATATTATGACGACGACGAAGAAGAGGAACAGCTCGAGGAGGTCTATGAGTCATCATCGGAAAGTTCCCCGTCTCCGGGAGACGTTGCCGTTCGCCCTCCCAGAAAATCCATAAGAGTCGTACCTTACGAAAGTTATCATGCTCGGCTCCGAAGGGAACGAGAGAGAGAAGCTGCTCTGCGAGAGCAAGAGAAGAGAGAACAATTGCGCAAACTTATGGGTGTAAGTTGAAGAATTAACTGTCACTTCGTTAAATGTTATTCAAAGCCTCCTCAAGTTATTCAAAAGCTTTTAATTATTTTTCATTTGATTACTTCATATAATTGAGTTAAAAGAAGTCACGTGTAATGCAAAATTCAATTTTCTCTGAATTGGTCCATATTTAACGTTATATTTAAATTCGAAGATATTCAACAGTCTACGTTAAAACGGGATGAGTTGGGTAGAGCACGTGATGAGTATGGAAAAGATAAATCTCAATGCAACTGCATCAGACAATAAAACTAGTAATAAAATTTCCTTGTTTAAGGAGGTTGATCAAACATCGATGATATTAAACAAAAATCTGAATTCAAAATATGTTATAATTCAGATGAAACTGGACATATTAGAACAAAAAAAAGTAAACGTCACCGACCGATTTTTTGAGAAATTTAATTCCGAAATATGGGAATTTTGTACAGCGTCTTTTATGGCGCGATGCTAAATAAACGCGTTTAACTAAAGGTTAAGTACATTTCTAGACCTAGCAGGTCTACAATTTTTCGATTTTTATCTCAACTGAACATCAAAGATTCCATTAGAGTCTTAAAAAATGCATGTAACCGAACTATTTTTTGATAAAAACG
>JAPYYX010000391.1:0-61252 GCA_030522605.1 Cremastinae sp. B BG-2022a | reverse complement strand
AAGGAGCGCGAGGATTTGTTTACATCTCTATCGATGCTCGATGTACTCGAATTTGGAGCTCTTAAATTTTAACACGGCGAACGAAATATTACGCGCGTGAAATATTATTTTAATATTTGAATGTTCTTTAAATTCTGAACACGAGTTTATTTTAAATCTTAAATTTTATATCGTAGTTGTATTTTCATTTTTCACTTCATTTATCCGTATGTAAATTTATATTACATGAGAATCGTATGCAATATTTTTTCCATTTTTTTGAATCGTTATTCTCTTTTATCTTGTGGAAGTTACTTTCATCCTCTCTCACAATCCCGTGGATGCGATCGTCGTGGATAAATGTTACGATAGAAGAGAGAAGGGACGACATAAGTACAGTATTTCCGGAGATAATTCGGTAATAATAATTGTTCGTTCCCCTGGACGATTCAAAAGACCTTACGGTTAGTCCCTATTGTTTCGTCTTCTCATTTTTCTTCCGATTTTTTTATCCTCTCTTTTTATTTGTCCTCGTCTCGGTGCTCGAGAAGTCCGAGATATCTGCTATTTTTCTTCGACGAACCTCCTTGAAGTTCTTGTTCTTCCTTCACTACACACGCGATGTTCGAGAACGACCATTCTGCATACACATACATCAGGCTATATATATATAAATATATAATTAAATAATATATATATTTATGTATATAATGGTATGTAAGTATATAAAGCTTGATCTCTCACCACTCAAGCTTCGTTCACATCGATTTAATTTCTCGTCGATTATCCTGATTTTCAATTGACGAATCAGTTGCAAAATTTTAAAATTTGTACCAAAAAGCAAGTTAATAGAAACGTGGTAAAATGATATGTATAATCAAAAAGAATGTTGAATTAAAATAATTTTTGCAAATAAATTCTAAATAAGTTGAAAAAATAAAATTAAGAATAAAATCAATGGAGATCGAATTAGTGAGAAAAAGATGAATTATTGTGATAAGTCCTTAAAAATAGTTGGGGATTTATCTTGCTCCCTTTTATATACGTGTTCACTTTCGCAATTCTTCCTCAAACGTTGCAGTGGAGTTCGTCTCTCATTTTCATGAGACGCTACAGGGCTGCTATATACCCGTCCCTCGTTCCTTCTCTTTTCTTGGACCACCTTTTCCGAGGGTGTTCTTTAACCGTGCGTAAATATAGGGCAGCGAATATCGGAGCGTGGTGGGTGACCCCGATAACCCTCGGCAGACAGAAAAACGAAAAAAGAAAGAGTGGACGACGAGAATGGAAGAGAGAAGAAGAATAATGGAGAGCGGAGAATGAGAACCAAAGAGGGAAAGAACAGAGAAGAATAATGGAAAGTGGATGATGATAAGTAAAAAGGAAATGTAAAAGAAGCGAAAAATAAGAATTAACACTTAAAAATAGAAACTAAAAGGAACAAAATAGCAGGAAAAATGAAATAAAAAGTAAAAATTGAAACACGGTTATACGTGAAGAAAATTTTGAAGACGTATAAAAATGTTTACGAAAAAGAAGCAAGAAACGACGAAAATGCAAGAGAGAAGAAGAATAAAATAGGAAGAAGAAATAAGAAAGGCGAGAAAAAAGAAAAAACTAAAAGGAAGTAAAGCTGGAAAATACAATAAAAAGCAAAAATTGAAATACACTAATCCACGAAGAAAAATTCGAAAATGTATAAAACTTTTACGAAAAAGTAACAAAAACATATAAAAACAATAAAGAAGCGAGAAGAAACGACGAGAATGGAAGAGAGAAGAAGAATAATAGATTAAAATAGAAAGTGGATGATGATAAGTAAGTAAGAAATAAAAAAAGTGAAAAAAAACTTAAAAGAAGAAACTAAAAGGAAGAAAAGCTGGAAAAATTTAATAAAAAGCCAAAAATGAAACACGGTAATCCCTGATTAAAAATTCGAAGATATGTAAAAATGTTCACGAAAAAATAACAAAAACCTAGAAGAATGATAAAGAAGCGAGAAGAAACGAGGACAAAGCGTGACGAAGTAGGAAGCGAAGAAAGAGGGATTGAGAGTGAACCCAGTGCAAGTATAATACTTGAGCAAAGGACCTCGAAAGCAGAGAGCACCGAGAGAAAAAGAGAAAGAGATTACCATTCAGAGAAAAAGAGAAAAGATCCAACGAAAAATAAAGAAGCGAAGAAAGAAATAAAGGAGATGCGCTCGTCTTTTGCAGGGAGTCGAGACGAAGTGTAAGAAGCCCAAAAAAATTAAACAAAGAGAGAAAATACCCGAGAACTTAAAACAGACAAGGAAGAAACGAAAAAAAACAAAAAACCCTAAAAAAACGAAAAATCCAAAAAAAAGTGAAGAGGGCGCAGTATCGTTGTCTTTGCTTTACATACGTGTACGAAGCGAGAGAGAAAAAAGAGAAAGAGAAGAAAGATGGAAGAAGACGAAGAACATTACGCTTGCGAAGAGAAAAAGAGAGATAAAGAAAAAGAGAAGAAGCGAAATAAAAAGATAAAGAGAGAGAGAGAGAGAAATAAAGCGTATATACGCTAAAGAGACGTAGCACGTTCCCACAGAGGAACCCCCCAAGATGCGTCCTGGCGTCGGGCCGGCTGCTTCCACTCTCTCCTGGACCCCCGATGCCCAGAAGCTGATAAAAACAGCTACAAAACTGCCTACCGGTGTTTTCTGCCTTTTGCTCCTGCGTTACTCCTCGCCCTGCTCTTTCCCCCTCTCTCGTTCCTCCTCGCTTTTCTTCATTTTTTCTCCCTTTTTTTATAGTTTTTTACTTTTTTTCTCCCTGTTTCTCTCTGTCTCTCTTATTTTTTTCCCTCCTTTTTTCACTCTTTTCCTTACAACCTCTCGGTCCAGTCAAGGCGTCGGGGAGACTTCTTCCTTTCTCTTTCTCGTGGATAAAAAGCCTCAAAGCTTTCTGGCCACCTTTTCCCCCCTTTGTTCTTCCCTCTCACCCGTTTTTCTCGTTCTCCGACTTCAACTCGTGCCTCGACTGTCCTCGCTTTCAATCTTTATCACTCTTGTTCCACTCTTTCCACTTAAATTCGAATTCACAAATTTATCCAGCTTTGTAATAAATTCATAATATAAAATTTTTTATAAATAATCACAATATAAACATTTCTAACGGATTTGATATAAATACAATTTTATATTGATGATATAAAGTTTGATAAAATTTAAGTGTCTTTGTAACGCTAATTGCGTCTACTTATTTTTGCAGTACAATTATTTATTGCAAGTGTCGTTGCTTTTTTGCTCAAACTCGAATCCAAAACAAACAAAAATTTGAAAAATAATGATAAAGCGCAAGGAATAAAAAAAGATTCAATGCGGGATGTATCTTATCAAAATCATAAAAAATTAACGTTGTGCGAAATATTTAACAATTACAGGCTCTTTAATTTCAATCTACTCGTAATCGCGATATACATTTTTTTCTCGTGTAATTAAGAATTAAGAACCGAACCGTCACGCCCTCAAAATTTTATAATTTGGAATTTAAATTAATTTCACCACTGATAGAGAAGTCGAAGATCGCTTATCAATTTACTTTCTGCGTTGAATTTTTGAATGCGTTAGGGAGGAAAAAATGTTTGAAATAATTGGACGTGGTTTACGCATTTTGTTTTCATACGCAGGACGTTTTGCGTTTCGAGGCAAACAGGCCAAGTGTCCATGCTTGTAAAACGAGTAAAATTAATGATCCGGTATCTCGTTAAGGTACAAACTTAATATTTCTTCTTTCCGAAATACCGAAGCGTACGAGTAATTTGATCCAGGCTTGCGCGCAGCCGTTTGAATATTATGTGCAAATTTAAAGTCCACGCAAGATTGCGTCTGCGTCTGCGTTCGCGGGTGAGGCTTCTCAATTTGCGAAATTAAATTATTATATCCGAAAAACGATCATTTAAATATACAGTACGAGAAAGAGAGCTTCTCACTTTTCATGTTAAAAGGCACATTTTGTTTTTACGATTTTAAATAAATTTTTTACGATCTTTACAATGCAGTTGTAAGCTACGATAATGGAATGTTTACAATTTTTTAAAAGATCGTCGTTATAATTGTTATTGTTTAATTTGAGGATTTTAATTAATAGTTTTGAATACATTTTTTTAACTAACCAAAATTACAATTTTGTTTTTTTTTTCTAAAATGAGATATTATAATACTATGATTGTATATTTTGTTGAAAATTTATCTCTCCTGATATTTTTTTTCTGCTGTGTTCCATATTATTAAAAATGATTTTTTAGCGAAAATGTAACACGATATTATAATTCGTATAATATTCTGAAGGGTTGTCTGTCTTTATGATTGTTGTAAAAATGCTGCGGTAATTGTATTTCGATCGAGTCTCTGTGTCTCGATCGCATCGTAATTTTGCAGCATTGTTGCAATTGCGACAGAGCGCGCGCGGTCTCCACCGTGGGAATGCACAGGCCCCGTTTCTCCGTCTCTTTCTTTGGTGATGGGAGTCATGTCTCGAGAGACTACAGGCACCTGTACGATTCATCCGACGCGCCTCGGGATCCGAGCGCATATGCATGCACACTGAAAGATCCTCCGGAGAACGAAAACCAGAAAAATTATCCCGAGAGAAAGACCGAAACGCTTCGAGCGAATGTCGAATGTACGAGCTCGATGAATCATGAAACTTGTTGCTACACATATTTTGCATCATTCCCAACCTCCGCGTATTTTCACTTTCGCGTCTTCCGTGAAATTCTCCTCAAATAAATTCTCTACTTTTGACAAGCCGATTTTTTATATTTGCTCAACATCTCAAAGGTATAAAAGATATCTCTCTATTTTACCGGTATAACATTTTTTCGAATTTTAATTGTACATTTGTATAATTTTACAATTTTTTTTTATTCTATTTAATTATGATAATTTTTTGTTGTTTAGGAAAATCGATCTGCATTTTCTTCCAAGAAATTCTCAAATAAATTCTCTCTATTTTTGACAAGGTGATTTTTTATATTTGGTCAACATCTCAAAGATATAAAAGATCTCTCTATTTTATTGGTACATACATATGACATTTTTTCGAATTTTATTTTTACGTTTAATTAATTTTACAATATAATTTTGTAAATCATTTTATGTTGTTCTGGAAAATCGATGAGCATTTCCTTGACTTATTAATTTATTCTGAAAAAAAGCTTTTGAATTCCGCCAATTTTATAAATATTTTTTTAATAATCTCAAATTAGCTGTCTATAGTGCCAAGAAAATGTTTTCTCAGTAAATATTCTATTAAGTTCAATAATTTTCCAACAAATATAAATTCTCTTGATACCGAGAGGTCGACGCGGATGAGCTCGAGAGCTGTACGATCGTTGATATTTTTTTTTGTTCATGTGTATGATCACAGCTATGGGAGATTTCCCGGAAGTGTTCAGCGATCGTTGGACAACTCCCGCATAAATTAGCACTGACAGCGCCGAAGGATTACTCCCGATATGATCTCGTAACCGCGATCGTGTATAATTATGGATGAAACTGGAGATGAAAATCGAACGGATTTTCCAGTGTTTCATAGTCTTTGTAAAAATTTTCGTTCTCTCCGAAACGGCATGATAATCCTCTTTCTTCGGAGTCTACGAACTATATCGATAAAAAAATCTCACATAAAAAACCCGTCGATCAAAACGATCGGGTAATTTTTAAATCCTGGACGAAAATATACTTGAAACCTCTTTGTCAAAATAAAGGCGAACAAAAAAAGGAAGAGTTCTTTATTCAGTCGAAAATTCATGTCAAATATGATATTGCGTATTCGTTGTAGGAATAAAAAAGTTTTTATTGAATTACAGTGATACAAACAGAAAAACGATTAATAAAAAGGAATCTTAACAGGATTGTATATTGTCATTAGAATTGTGAATGGAAAATACACTTCAGATAGATTGGACAAGTGGAAAAATAGATTTTAATTGAGGTAGGAGATTTGATCATCGAGCATCGAGCAAAGAGACGAGTTGAAGAGTCAAAAATGAAGAATCAAGTTTTTTTTGTAACATTCAAATAAATCAAATCAAAACAAATTACAGACCTATTGATAATATTTTTAGAAAATTCTGATTGAAAAAAAACAAAAAGTTTTTTTTTAATTTGAGTAGCAAAAATGGAAAATCATTTTTCAGCAGATAAAATTTTAAAAATGATGATAAATTACATGAATTATCATTTACGTTTAAAAATGATTCACGAGCGTGAATCGTGCGAAAAATTCAGTAAATTTGTTCATAAATTATTTACTAAAAAAAATAAGTAGCGGATGTAAATGATTTTCCACTCCAGATCGAAAATTCTTCCGAAATAATTTTCAATTTTTCCGAATAAACTTATTTACAGGGAATGCATTCATGTTGAAGTAAACTTCGAGGAATAACGAAGAGTATAAGAAACGTCTCAATTTTATCTCGTTGCAAGAGACAGAGAGAGAGAGAGAGAGCAAGAGAGGGGAGTAAAAAAAAGATAGAGCGATCTGAATGGTCCTCCCGCGCGATTCGCGATCGTATCTCGATTCGATCGGGCACAGGCGATGGTTGTGGAGGATGGTTGGGAGATCGGCTTTGGTATAGTAGAGAAGAGAGGGAGAGAGCGAATGAAGAGAAACTGGCGAGAGCGATCGCACAGCTGAGCACACGATAATAGTATCTCGTTGCTATCTGCTTAAGAATTCAGTCAATAAATTAAATATATCGACGTGGCAGGCTCCCGAGACGCGATATCCAACGAGATCTCGGAGCTTCGACTTGCTTAAAATATGCCACTAAATTTTTTTCTTCTCTTTTATTCTCTTTTTTTCTTCCTCCACTTCTCATTTCGGTGTGTCCCTTTGGAGAAAAAAAATAAATTGAAAAAAAAAAATTGAGGCAAGTGCATCAGTGACCCAGAATTTTCAATATTTTTTATTTTATAAATATTTTATTAAAATTTTTTTGAGGTGAGTCATCATTTAATAAAATTAATAAATATTTATTATGTATTTTATTGAGCTCTTATTTCAGTTTTTGATACAATTCGATCGTATCCAAAATTGTAAAGTTCAAAAATATTTATTCGAAGGTTGAAGAGAAAGAGAAAAGGAAAGTTGTGCATGGAATTTAAAGGACGAGGAACCGAGGATTCGCGATTACTGCCATTAGCCGTAATTATTCCTGGGGAAAAAATGACGCTGGTACACGGTGTGGTAGAGAGCGAGGAACGAATGAGGGAAAGAGGGAGACGAGAGGACTGGATGAGCTTCAGGGACGCGTGGGTGTTCTGCGAGAGTTCATTCCTTGCCGAGTTCTCGCTCTTGCTTTGCCCTCTGTATTTTCAGCGAGCATCTTCGTCGTTCCAACACCGGTAGCTCCATCTTTTTTCTTCCCTTTTTTTTCATCCCCATTTTTCGCAACTCCGTAACTCCGAGTTCAAATTTTTGTAAAATTTTTAAATGCTCATTTTTGGTCCAATTTTTTATTTGAAATTCACCGTATTTAAAAAAATATTGTTGTATATTTTTTAAAAATTTTAATTTTTAATTTTTAAAAAATATCGTATATTTTTTTTTTAATTTCTAGAGGGAGTGTACGTTGTTATATCTCGGTTGAAACTATCGGCGGGCCAATAGTCTTTCTTTCCCTTGAGTCGCCTCTTGCTCTTCGTTAATTTATTTAAATTACCGGCGCGCGAATGGCATGTGCCGCAGCTAAATACAAACATGCCCACGGACACGCATTTCTCTTTCTCTCCCATTGTCAATGGCGTTTCTCGTTATTTATCGCCTTTTTTTCAGCTTCAAAAGCTCCAGGCGGGTCACATCGCTTTCCTGCCACTTCTTCTCTCCCGCTTTTTATTTTCCTCTCTTCTTATACTTTTTATCCACTCTCTATTCTTTTTCTTTGCTTTCTCATTTGCCCCTGAAACAAAGTCTCTTGACCCAAGAGAATTCCGAAATTTTTTCCCTTACTTTGTTTCGTCTTTTCTCACGTTTTTTTTAAATTTGTATGACAATAATTTTAATTAAGATAAAAGGATAAAAATGACTTAAATTAAAATCAAACTGTTTAATACTCTTGAAAATTTTTTATTATACAAAACACAACACGCTATAATAGAGAAAGAAGTAAGAAATAATGTATGAAATATTACATGTACATGAGAAATATTGTAGTATACACAAGCTTTACTATACAAAAGAGAAAAAGAAACAAAAATATCACTCATAGTCAGAGATGGTCAAAACATTTCCATTTCTATATTGAAAGGCAGCGAATTGAAATAAGAATGTTTTCGCAATCGGTAAATTGCGATCTTATCTCGCAAATTCATAGATTGTTCGCATTTGATTTTTCATTGCCTGATTACTTTGCCGGTTATAAACGAATTGCAGTGTCGCTTATCGACGAATGTTCAATTTTTCTATTCTCAACATCCATCAGATCCTTTTTTACAATAATTACAAACAAATAATAGCAGCAGTTGCTCGTCGATATTCGATATTTTCCATCCTCAAAGTCCTTCAAATTTTCATTTACGAAAATAATAAAATTATCAAAAAACTATAATTTAAGATTGAACAATTTTGCTCTGAAAATTACAAGATTATTTTTATATCTTCGAAAGTTCATCGATAGTATTTTCAATTTGAAAACAAAAAGGCGACAAGACGGAGCAGGTAACAAAATACAAAAAGAAAAGCAAAAGACTTGACAAAAAACCACTTCGCCAGCAAATAAAAAGGTTGTACAGCTAGATACTAATTACATTAATTACAGGTACGTTGCAAATGTCTCACGAGTACGTCGTTCGAGTTCTCGTAAAGGAAAAGACGTAGAAAGGTAAAAAGAATGTTTTCGAACCCGACGATTTACCCTAGAAACGTTTGCAAAGCGTTGCACGAAAAATCTGTAAATTCGTTGATAAATATCGAAGAAAAACGAAGAAATAATTGTCGTACATGTAAAAATTGCCAGAGCGAATGCAACCGAAAGAGGGAGCACCATCGTGAAAACCACACAATTTAGACGAACAATAAACAATTTGATTAAAATACAAAAAAACTACAGAATTAAACAAATTTCATTGTGTCTATAAATACTGTTTGATTTAAATAAATTTCTGTGGAAGCGTGATGGAAGTTATTCGACTGAAATTAAAAAAAAAACTTTTCTGCATATCAATCTTATTCTGACCTTTCGAAGCACATTCTTGCCAGATTATCGCATTTATTGAAGTGAAAAAAAAGACTGGTTTTATCATTGAGTAAAAAAATTTGGTAAAAAAATACCAGACGTGTCAAATTGGTCAATTTTTTATTGGGCCAATTAAGAACTTTAATTTAATTACCTGTAAAAGGTGCTTCGAAGGAGGATAAAATTTCTGTACATATTATCGAGGAATAGATTTACCAAGGATTGGATATTGCATCGACAAAGATTCACGAAATAAAAAATATTTTTTTAGTGCTGAACATTTTCAACTTTTTTCCTTAATATTTTTTATCAGTTTTTTTTTTAATTGGAGAGGAATGAAGTAATTTTTTTTTTCGTTCATGTTTGACGATGCAGACGACATGCTTTTTGCAGGTTATTTACACATATTTGTTGATTTTGAGGGTCGTGCGGAGCGAAAGTAAAGAGGACAATGAGTGTGGGCGGTGCGGGGTACTTTTCCCTCGAGGCTTCAGTGATGATATCACACTGTCCAGGTTTCTACTTTAACTACAAAAGAAAACAAGTACGACCAAAAGCTCGTAAATCTTGAAGAACTTTCTGGCTGACTCCACGTCGGATTTTAGCCTAACCAACCATACCTTGTGCTATTCCTCACGAAGGTCTGCAACTGCTGGGCTGCTCCCTGTTAAATTGATTAAAAAAACAAACAAATTAGGCTCGAGTAAAAAATTGTTACGGTTATGGTCAAAATAAACAAAAATTAAAACCATCCAAAATTATAAAAAATTGCAAAAAAAAATATAATACCCAGTCTGAGAAACGTCAATTAAAAAAAATTTAGTAGTACTAGCCTTAGTAGTACCATTTCGCTAGAATCACGTCGTAGTCACACTGGGTCGATTGGATCCAGGCAACTTTAAATTCTTATAAATAATGGAGTAATGCATTGAGAGGTATGAAAAAAAAGTCAAGTGTAGTTTGAACATTGCGTTACACCGATGTCAGTCCGGAATCAAAAATTAAATTTTGAATATGCAAAAAAATTATGCAAAAAAAACTCGTGAAAAATGACTTCTTACATATTTGGCTGTAACTCTTGTAATTGTTGACAAAAAAAATGATTTTGTAATCCGAATACAATGTACTTTGAAGTAGGAACAATGATTTTTGTGGACTTTCCAAAAAGTATATTTATGTCGTCCGACGAAGGTGCGATTTGGAAGGAAAAAATCGAACACTTGCGCGACTAACGGTCCGACTCAAAATCTACCTGTTCGGTACTGTAATCAAAGGTCCAAAGGAATGCTGGATGGCGCCACAAACCCAAATGTTTCTTTTTTGGGGACCCGTATTCTAGGTCACAAAAAGGCATCGGTCTTTTGGACCCAGTGTGACTATTAACGGTTAAATTGTTTATTTTTATGAGATTGAATACGAGTGAAATATTACCGTGATGGCAGCACCGAGGAACTGACTAAATGCTCTGGTTGCACCGATGGCAGCGTTGAAAACTTGACTGCGAACCGTGCCGTCGCTTTCCTCGGCATTTTCCTGAGCCCTGGACCCGAGAGGAACTGATCCCAGTCCAGGGAAGTTGCTGAAGAGCGGTGGAGGATAAGTCGAACTGGGGGACCAGGTCGTTTGAACTACAGGCGTCCTCGCGGTGACGACTTTCCTCGTCGTCGGCTGAACGATCCTGAGGGTCGACGATGGTGGATTCGTCGTCGTTTGACCCAACTGCAATTGCTCTACGAGATGATTCGGCGGCGTTGGAGGTTCGATTCCTTGTGCCTTGAGCAACGCCGCGAGGAAGGCCGCGTCACTGGCTGCTGAGTGAACCGCCCGCGGTGGTTTCATCGTCGCTCGACCATTCAGGATCGACCTGAGGAAGGCTTCATCATCATCTGGTTCATTTGAAGATATTTCTGGATTTAGAATATTCCTGGCAGTGCTCGTTTTCTCCGCGGCTTCCAGAAGAGCCGCCAAAAATCTTGCGTCGTCATCTTTAGGACTTCTCGTTACCGGTCTCAAGGTCGTCGACTGAATAATACTCTCCGATTTTATATTATTACCGACATTGGTGGTTTTCTGCGCAGCTTCCAAGAAAGCTGCCAAAAGTTTAGCATCATCGTTTGAATTCCGCGTTACCGGTTTCGAAGTCGTTGTCAAGGTTGCTAATTGAAGAGAACTTCCGGATCTTATATTGCTATCAGTATTGGATTTCTCCGCAGCTTCCAGGAGAGCTGCCAAAAATCTTGCATCGTCGTCTTTGAGGTTTCTCGTTACCGGTTTCGAGGTCGTTGACGGAAGAGAGCTTCCTGAATTTATATTGTTGCCACTAATGGCAGGTTTCTGCGCGGCTCCTAAGAGAGCTGCTAAAAGTTTTGCATCCTCGTTGGAGTTTCTCGTCACCGGTCTCGACGTCGTGGTCGAGAGTCGAGAATTTAATGAATTTTCTAAATTCAGATTCCTGGTCTGCCCAGTTGTTTCCGCAGCTTCGAGGAGAGCCGCTAAAAATCTTGCATCCTCGTTAGCGTTTCTCGTTGAGGTAATCAAATCTTTAGTATTTCCTAGATTTGAATCATTTAAATTATTATTATTATTAGGTTTAGTTTTTTCCGCTGCTTCCAGAAGTGCAGCCAAAAATCTGGCATCTTCGGTTCTCAAATTGGTCGTTGAAGGCCTCAAAGTCGTCGTCGTCGTCGAAGGTCTCGAAGCCGTCGTCGTCGATGGTCTCAAAGTTGTCGTCGTAGGCCTCGATGTCGTTGTCGAAGGCCTCGATGTTGTCGTCGAGGGTCTCAATGTCGTCGTCGTGGTCTCGACGATTTCAGGCCTCGTTGCGAAACTAATCGTTTTAGTCGTTGTCGTCGGGATCCTGGTGGTTTCCGCCTGACGTGGAGTTACGTGAACTTCCCGCTGCGTTGTAGTTTCTTGAGGTTTCCTCGGAACTGGCCGCCAGGTTGCCTGAACCGGTTTTTGAGTCGTCGAAACGGCGTTGAAGGGATTTCCACCGAAAATCGCTTGCAGGAGACTCGCTCCAAAACCAAGAGGTGCAGCTGTTGTCGTCGTTGCTCGGGGACGTGGTGTGGTCACTATTTTAACACTAGGTTTTGAAGTTATCGGAACCTGGACGGTTGGTTGGGACGTTACAGGAACTTGGACACTAGGTTTCAAAGGTATTGGAACTTTGACACTTGGTTTTGAAGTTATAGGAATCTGAACACTTGGTTCTGAACTGATTGAAACCGGAGAGTCAATGATTGGTGACGACGTAGTTGGCAACCTCGTCGTTGTCGTGGAGAAGCTTGTACCCGTCGTCGTCGGGTAGCTTGTCGTGATTGGTCGCCAAGTAACTTGGTCGTTGCCTCTAGATAGAGGACTCTTCGTCGTTCCCAAGAGGTCGATCACTATCGGCTTTGACGAAGGTCCCGGGTACGAGATTATCGAGTTCGGCGAGGCGTTCGCGGGCTGCACCGCTTTCGGCGAACGCGTCGGACCTGCTCCCCCAAGGGCGAGAGACAGAATCTGCGAAAGAGATCTCTTTCATTCTTCCTCGTGCCAACTCGAGACTTTGCGTCTCGGCTAATAAATTTAACATGCAAATTCGCTATCTTCACAGCTTTCCCTTTCCAATTAACAAAAAGGATAATAAAGCGTTCGGTTGAGAAAAAATTAACTTAACTAAAAGAGTATTAATGGTGAATAATGAAAAATTGGGTTTAATACCATTTTAGCCTTGAAAATAGTATAAAAATAAAAATGAATAATCAAAATTTGACTCTTAGAAGAAAATAAAATAAAACTTTCGTTAAACATAAAAAATTAATGTCCAATGAGATTTTTTGTTAATAGTCAGCAAAATATAATGAGAAGAATGTTCAAACATAATAAAATTCAGACAATTTTTTTTAAATTTTACAGGGAATATTGAAAAGCTTACAGAAGAGATTAAACTTCTTAAAAACTGATTTGAAAAATATCCATATATGTCTGATAAACTAGAAAAAAATGAATTTATCGTTGGGTGCGAGCTCGTGAGTTTTTCTCGTCCGGCCGGGATTGAGTGCAAGGATGAAAATTGATGGGGTGCAAAAAAAGAGAGTCGATCCCGAGCGAGCGGAGCGTGACAAAAGGATCGCGAAAGGTCAATGCAATCGCGACCTCGCTAGCGTTAAAGGAGGAAACACGTTCGCTCGGTAATAATAAACATTTAGTTGCCTTTTTTTCTTCTTTTTTACTAGCTCTTACGTTCTTGCTTAGGGTGTGGACAGGGGAATAAACACGATTATAAATTATCGACATTCGACGTCTGTAGCCCACGCAAAAAAATCGAATGCATGAAAATATTAACGCAGCAAGATATTAAAATTGAAGAATTTAGCTATTGTCTCACTATGACGTCACATCAATTAATTTCCGAAGAATTAACAATAGGATCGTTGTTTAGAATATGAAAAATTTGTGAGAAGCCTGCTTTTTAGATATCTCACGATTTTACGTGGTGAAAAATAATTAAATAGTCATTTTTCTATTTGAAATTGAAATTCAGAGACCTTTGAGAGTTCTTCTATTTTTAAAATTCTTTTCTGATTAATTTTTGGATTATTCAAAAAATTATAAAATAATGTTTCACCTTAAAGACAAGTTATTTCGAAAACATTCGCTTAACGCGCTTGGTTGATTTTTTCATTTCAGTGATTATAAATGATTTATATACTTTTCAACTATCTCAAAGCTCGAGACAATTTCATGGCAATCTTGGAAAAAATGATTGCTCGTAACGAGATTGTAACGCCAGAATGAAACGAGATCGAGTCAATTAGCGTTAATCAAGATATTGCGAATGAAAAAAAGAGTGGAAGAGAGAAACGAAATTGAAAGGAGGAAAAAAGAGAGGACGTTGATCCAGTTAAAATTGCCATTAATCTGAATCTGCTCTGATCTTCTTATCGACAATACAGACACAGGTGTTTCGGACTTGCCTTGTTAGCCAACAATTGTTCCACCTCGCTCAGAGCCTTTGGAGTCGTGCTGCTTCCTCTGCTGGGCTGTTGCAACTGTGGAAAAATAGAAAATCAAAAAATAGACCTATAGGTCAAACTAATTAAATGATTCGAATTTAAAAGCCTGACTTGGAACAATCTGTACTAATTTGTTATGAAATTCCAATTTGTAGAATTTTCGTGAAATAGTGCAATCTTGAAAACATTTTATTCTGGATAATGAACATTAAAAATCACCAGAGAATTAAGGAAGGCAAGATCATCGAAAGTGGTGCCAAAAGCGGTCTGTTCTGGAGGGTTGGTGATCCTTGCAGGATTGGTATCAGCGGTTATCGGAGGTGAAGTTGTCGAAGTGGTAGTGGATGTCGGCTGAGCAGTGGTAGTCGTAGTGGTAGTTGGTGCCTGGGTGGTTGTAGTCGTGGTCGTCGTCGTCGTGGTCGTTGTTGTGGTTGTTGTCGTGGAGGACGTTGCAGCCGTGGTAGGTGGCATCGTTTGGCCATCTCCTACAGGAGCAGGGAAGGTGTCCGAGGCCCTCGATCCCGACTTCGCGACCGACGACGAGCCACTGAAGACCTCCACCATTCGATTTATGGGAGCTGACATAATCGGAGATCTCGAGGGGTTCGAGTCCTCCTGTGTAACATAATTATGTGCACCCCGCGCGCAACGAGGCGCACCAGTTCCTCGATAAATATCTACATTCGAATAATCCCCGTACCAGACTACCCGATCCGCTCTACGTACAGGCTCTCCCGCAACTCATTGCCAATTATTTCATATAGACATTTGAAAAAGAAAAAAAGTCTAACCAGACGATTTCATTTGCGGATTATGACGCAAAAAAGTCCAAAAACGTTGGAAACTTCATTGAATATGCAGAATATTTTATCATAAAATAAATTCTCATTCGATAAATTGTGCATTTACTTTTGCGTGAAGAATGAATTTTAAACGTAAAAAATGGAGGGTAAAAATAAAGTTACTCATTGGATTTCGTAAACTTACCGAAATCACATTAGAAGCAACGGAAGCTGTGATGACCGGTGATTCTGTCGTTATACCGAATATCCGATCGAGAGGATCCTTCCAGGGGAAGCCTGGCGGGGCAGTGACTTGGCCATTGTCCGTTTGGCTATTCGGCAGAATGTCGAAGGACGTTTGTTGTCGAGAACCGGTGTTGGACGCTGGGGCTTCGTTTAGCGAGCTCTTCGACAATAAAATGAGAAAATAAAGTCAGAATCCATTCTCCTCCTCAAAAATACCTCCGGCATTTCGAACTATGTCACAGGCATTTTCGAAGGTAAAAGTAGTTTTTCTTTACGAGCATCAGATACGAGATGTATGTATATCCGAGAGCCGGGAGAATTACAAAGGCGATAAATTTGAGAGGAACGTTTGATTGCCCGTTCGCTGTTGTCTCGCGGCGTTCCAACCGAAAGGAAAAAAAAGAACAGGCGGAAGAATGAAAAATGAAAAAGGACACGCGTTTCAATAGAGCTCCGTGTCGTTTTATTATCGCAATGGCTATACTCACGGCCACCGAGTTTATTTTGACGCTAACGAGCCTCGAATTGTTGTTAGCCGGGTTCCCAGCGCTCCAGTAGTTGATGAACTTCTCCTGAAACGTGAAAAGGCGCGCGGTTACATCGTATCGGCCATCGCGCGCGATACGCGATCCGAGTATCGTAAATCACGATATTTTTTTTCTCTTTTCCCTCCCTCTTGAACCCATCGGGAGCTTCTTCTGTTTCTCTTTCTTTTTTTGTCCTCTGTACCTGTCCGATGTACACGGTGCTACGTTGACCTCCAGCCTCTCGGCTTCTGCTTGCTTCGTCTCTCTCCACCTCCTGAATAATACGACCACCCTGGGGATTGACGTTCGATGGTGTCGCGATTGCCGGTGGTCCCGAACTGCTCGTTTCCTGGCTGGTGCCCATTTGCGTACTCGCCAACAAATCGTCCTGTACCACCGACAACTTTTGTTAAAAATTGCATTCCTAAAAGCTTCCTTATAGGCCAATTCTCCTTTTAATTTGAGTCCGAAGAGATCTCACAGTTGTGTGTAAACATTTTAATTTGTGAAGTACAAATTAACGGAAAACTACGCGATGTCCCAGAATGTTTCATCAACTTGAAAACAGCAGATAGAGGATCAAATCGTAAAATTGAAAGTACTTAAGCGATTTTTGATCCAACCAACCATGGAGAAGTTATGAATGTATCAAACTCAGTCAATTATAGTGAGCATCTAGTGCAAATGACTCACAAGTTTGTGCCTAATGGTCCTCCCTTATGATTTGATAACTCCTCATTGGTATGACAGATTAAAAAGCGCCTTATGACTTGAAGCTAAATTGTTTTGAAATAATTTTCGCAATTATATTGTCACATTTCTACACTAATTCTTTTTTTCAGAACGAATTTACTGTAACGCGATTTTACATAAGGACGTTTTAGGGAATGTTTACACGTAACAGATGAAAAGTTGGAGATACGATAGCATTATCGAAAAATGACTACGTGCTGCTTCACCGCTAGATAATCCAAACGTCAAAATTTCTACGACAAACGTGCTCAGTGTGATGTTTTTCTGAATATCGTGCAGCTTTGCGAAGACTTTTGACCCGCAAAGTACAAGTGCACACTGTCCATGAGAAACTCAATAAACTCAATTTATATATGACCTCAATTTTATACGGTAAGAAGCGAATTAAAAAACAATTTATATGAAATGAAACAATTGGTGATTGCGAATCACTTGTCCAGTGTGCACTTCGTTGCATATCAAATGATACAATGCCCATATTAAAGGTCGAAGTGACTCTATTTACAATTCGTGTTGACCGGCGAGCAACGTCATGTTTCAATATTTATGTTCTGAAAAGAAAAATCTGAAAGTAGAGACAACCTACAAGCGAATCCTCGCTGAAGATTTTGTTTTTCATAAGAGATGTAAAATTTTTGTTAACACAGAAAACGATAATTGGGTGTTTCGATAATAAACGCACAAAGACAGTTGCGACACACAATTAATTTGGAAAACAGATGAAGCGTTAAACGAGCAGCAAAGATAAAATTTAAAAGAGATTGATATGAAAGTTTACGTAATCCAAGAGATGATCTGACAATGAGTAATAAGTAAGAGTGGTGAACAAAAAATACCATTTTTGTGGCAGTAGCGACGGTATTGGGGGCCTCTCCGTTGGTACCTATCGAATTATCAGAAAGTCCGAGATCAACCTGGCTGGGAAAGCCTCCGGGCTGGACTCCATTATTGGTAAATGTCGATGATTGACGGTTATTGTAAATAGCAGCATTCTGGTTATAAAAGTAGGCCTGTTTGTTATTATTATTGTTCTGCTGGTTATCAATGAACACGGGCCGGTTAGTTGTGCTCGTGGTAGTGCTAAGCGAGAAGACGACCTCTACGGGATTCGACGGTGGATCCGGTATTACCGTTCCATTTGGGAATTTACGGACAAGCTTCCCGTCCGGAAATATCCCAAAGATGACGTAAGGACTATCCACGTTTCGTGCATCGATCAGATTGTCCTCCGGTCGCTTACGAACGATTGTCTTGTTCGGGAATATACCATAAACCAGATAATCCCTGAGCGGCGTTCTCGTTGATGAACTGACGCTGAAACGGGGTGCTGGGGTCATTCTTGAACCACCAAAACGACCGAGATATGCAGCGGTTGATTGGCTCATCGGTGTTGACGTGACAGGTCTCGTTACGGAGTTCATCGTTGTACTCGTCCCGTTGTCTACCATAGTCGTCGACGTCGTCATCGTCGATGACTCAGTGACAGGACTCGTTGAACTTGTCGGAGTCATGACTGTACTCGCAGTTTCGGTAGTAGACATGGAAGTCGTCTGAAGAGTCGCTTCCGTCGAGACGACCGACGTTTGAGGCTCTGTTTGAGTTTCCGACGGTCTATTCGTCACAGCAAGGTCAGAGTTGTTTGTCTGAGACTCTGTTGTCATGGAAGGAAGATTTGTGCTAGTTTCAGGGGGTGTCGTGCTAGGAAGAGGAAGAAGAGGGGTGGTAATGGAATCGTTTGTTTGACTAGGTTTTGCTTGACTGCTGTCACCTGCCGTCCTTTGGGCGGTTGCTGTCGTTGTGTCCTGGAAACCGGCAAGCGAATTAGGATTGTCGCTTGTAGCGTTGGGGCTCATATCAGGCATCGACGTTGTCGTATCTGGGATGTTGTTAGTCTCTATTCCGGAATCTCCCGTTGTTACACTCATATTTTCTACATCTCCGACAATGTTCGCTGGGCTCATATCACCCGGATCATTGGCTAACCTTGAATCCATTTCTACGGTGACTTCTGGTGTTAGTGTTGTCTCGGAGCTCAAGTTAGTCGTCGGGTTAGTAACATCGACGGCTTGGGTTGACCCTACATCTCCTTGGCCATCCAGTTCGATTGTTGTGGTACCCAATGGTGTTAGTGTCGTATTTCCTAAAGTGTTCTCACTTGTGGGTGCAGATGTCATTACCAATTGTGTACTTGTAATTTCAGGATTCGGGGTTGTTCTTTCTAAAGTAATTGGTGTTGTTTCTGTGGCTTCAGTTATGATACTACTTTTTGTCATCTCAGACTCATTATTAAGAATAGACATGACATTATCTGTCACATTTTTATCAGTATTATCAAGAAAACCGCCTAAGAATTGAGGGAGATCGTCTACACTAGAAAGGCTTGTGGGTTCTGTTGAATTCAACAATGACGCGTTCATCACCTCGGGCAATTGGGAAGGTTCTGATCTTGTAGTTGAATCCGAAAGCAAATTCATAAGTCGCATCATCATACGGGACAACAAACTTTCGTCTAAAAGATCGGGAGCATCAGCGTTATTACTCGAATTCGCACCTATTCTATCAACGATGTTGGGATTTTGGTTGGGTGCCTCGGTTGTCTCCGGCGGCAGAGAAACAGTTGTCATATTAAGGGAATCTTCTAAATTTTCAATTGACATTTGAGAGACTTCGAGTTGACTTTTAGCTGTTACATTTTCCATCACATCTCGCAACTGAGCTTCGGCTTCCAATGTTAGATTCGTGGTAGCATCTTCTCCACTTGAAAATACGTCCGTTGTAAAATCCATTGAACTAACAGAAGTTGGCATGGCAGTATTCATCTCCGTAGTTGGTGTCAATTCGGTTGTTGTAATTGCCTGAGTTGCAATAGGCATTGTTGTCTCAAGGATGCTCATTTGAAGGTTTTCAACCTCTGAATCTCCATCGATAGTATTTATTGTATTAGAATTCGTGGATTCAGCAGGGGTTGTTGCTTTTTCCATTAAAGCTGTTGTACTTTCTGTAGATGAAGGGGTTGTGAGGTCTTCAGTACTTGATTCTGTTGTCATGTCCAAAGTTGAATCAGAATCTGCAGTAGTCGTAATAACTGCAGCTTCGGTAGTCGAGCTAGAATTCGATAAAAACTCTCCAGTATCATTTACCATCTGGTCACCGGCCGATTGCGTCGTCATCTCGTTCATGGTCGTCGTTTCTGTGGTCATTTCCGGTGTGACGGTTAGTACCATAGACGTATTTGCTGAAGTAGACGCTTCGGTTGATTCTGATTGCATGGGGGTCTGAATGGACTCCAGGGTAGTCGTGATTATGTCCGTAGTCGAAATATCGTTTTCGCTTTCAAAAGTTAAAGTGGTCGTCGGGATTTCTGTGGTTGTAACGATTGGGGTAGGACTAGTAATTTCCGGTTCAACCGTAGGCATATCCGGCTGACGATTTGCTTCTTTCTGGGATTCTTGGGTGGTAGTTTCAGAATTTTGGAAAGTCTCTATTGTTTTTACTGTGCTAACATCTGTGTTTGTAGGCTCTAGAGTTGTCTGGTTTATCTGTACAAGGTTAATTGGGATTGGTGTTGAGGTTGCTACTGTATCATTGTTAACGTTAGTCGTGTCATCGGAGTCACTGACGTTTTGAGTCTGGACTACCTGGGATATTCTGCTCAACTCTTGAGGTTGCTGTATGTCAGTCTGTTCAAGTTCATTATTTATGCTGACCGTTTCCAGGGCTTGGTAGAACGTTAAGACTTTAGGCTCGCCGGGGCTTTCAATCGAGATAGGTGGTGCGGAGCCTGTATTCTGCAAGCATAAAGAAACGGTGCGGGGTGCTGTACACTTGTTGTGAAAACGTGCACGTGTGACCGAGTGACGGCCTTGAAAAATCTTTCTTTCTTCGCTGTTAAGTCTTCAATGTCCACGAACGATCGACGTTTGAGCTTTAGCTACCTTGAACTACTAGTCCAAGATAAGCATGCTCTTACAATGGTCAGGAATAGATAAGCATGCGCCATCTATCGGGAAATCAACAAACTACGCAACAGCAGATCAGTAAACCGACTCCGGTAGAGCGGAGATTTTGCATGTGAGGAAGCAGTTTCATAAGGCAAACCAGTTTTAGCATCAACAGAACATGTGGGGACCTACTAGTACCGAAACTGGATTTCTCCTTTCACATCACACATTGGATACTGAATTGAATGTTGCTAGGAAGGTTTCGTGATGGTTTTTTTACTCGTCTCTTCGAGTATTTCAAAAAGTGAAGAGTGATCGAATCTCTACAGTAATTGAATAACAGTGATTAAATGATAACACTCATGAGACAGAATACTCGATTCGTGAGAGCATGTACTACCTGCTCGACGAGTGAACACCTACATCCACCTACATTGCTCCATTTACCGAAGCCACAACTACGTTGCCCACGCCCGACACACATACGTCGCTCGCGAACTACGAATGTAGTACCACTCAACCGCTTCATAAAGTGTTTTACTTTCACTGCTTAAAAGCCTCTCAAAAGAGCCTTGTCCCCGAGACGATTTCAGCAAAAACTATGAAGGAATTGTACGTATTCCAGACAACTTAAATTACTTTGAAGTGAGACAAAGTTTCTTTGTTTCTGGATAATTGTCAGACTGGGTAAGAATGAGCCCACACTGCTAGGAGAACGAATTTATTGCGATTTTTGAAAAATGGCATCTTGATGAATACAAGCTAATTTAACGTAGTACCAGCGAGACGAATCTATTGTAAGATTAATCCATTTATAGTGTTTGATTGATTACAGATGAATCGATCATACACTCCCAGACAAAAGAAAATTCAATTAAACTTTGATCTTAAATTATGAAGAAGTTCCTGATGTCTTCAAACGTAATATCTTATTATCAAATATTCTGTCCCAAAAAATTGTACGCATGTACTACGTTAAAAGAAAGAAGGACAGATTGGGTTTGAAAGAGATGATAATGAAAGGGAGAAGGGTAGCGTATCGTAGCATCAACGAAGATCGTTCGTGCCGAGGACGTTAGCGAAGAAAGTTCCGGTGTTGTTATCAGGATTGGCAAGATCATCGGTCCGAATGATCCCCCATTCATCCGATAGATCGGGCTTTGATATAATTTCTTCGTCAGGCATCTTCGTGATCGTGAGTACCTTCGATAACACGATAACAAATTTAATAAAAATAATGAAAAAAAATCAGTTACGCAAGCTTTGTATCATACAATATCAGCGATGGTAGCTCCTGTTTTCCATCACCCTACCTGTCAATTTTTTATCATTATTTCATTAAAACTTAAAAGATAGCATGCATTTATTTACAGACACAAGGATCCTTTGCTTCGTCACAATTAATTGCTTGAAATTTGCATCTTTGAAATGGAATAATTTTTCTCTTCTTTGTAGAAAAAAATATCGACTTCGTGTTAAAAAACAGAAAAATAAAATCTTTTTTGTATTGCTTCCCAATGATGCAACATTCAATGGTATTCATCGTCGGATCCTTGCAGCTTGCGCGTCGTAAAATCTGTTATTACGATGCATCAATATTTACAAGACAATTTACCTAGAAGCAACGTTATTTCATTTCGCAGTCAGAACACTCGACATGCAAGTGTGCTAAACTCGTGTTTTTTTTCATCTTTTTACAGTGCAGTGAAAATTCGATAAGTATCTTACTTCGGTCGGGGTGAACGGTGTGGTCGAGCTTGTAAGAAAAGGTCCGGCTGGTTCAAGGACGTTCGGCTTTCTTACAAAGAGCTCTGCACCTTTGTAACGAGCGCTGAAACGCGGTGGAGCACCACTCGGTGTTACCCGTTGTACCGAATCCTATTTTATTAAAGAGACATATTAAAAAAAATATTACTTATGCGTTATTTGAAAATTATTACGTATTACCCCCGAAAATCAAAGTAATTCAAAATACATGAGATATTAAGTATGCCGCAAAGACTTAATTATGACTATGGCATCTTTTAATCATCATGAAGACATGTATTTAAAAATACGTAAAAACAGTGTTAAAAAAAATCTTTAAAAATTTATGAATGACTCGAATGTCTTGTGGACTTACCCCATCCTTGACATCGCTGTAAGCACCAGCAAATATAGGAGTTTTGCTACCAAGGGCGCCAAGAAGTGGTGCGACAGTGCTCCGGAGTTGTTCAAGAAGTGTCGCGTTGCTGTTGAGCAAAAGAGTGCTCCTCGTCGGGCTGAAAATATTCGTGTCGGAATTTCCTGTATCACCGTTGCTGATTCCTACGATACCGGACGTCTCATTGCCGCTCGAACGGGTCTCGTTCTCCGAGGAAATCTGAAGGTTCAGCGCGGGTTCCTGCCTTGCCGAACGCTGGGTCGAGCTCGAGCGAGAATCTTTCAATGTCGCGTGATATTTGACGGGAGTCTTCGGCGTGATCGCTACGCTGCCGATCGTCGATTTCTCCGCTGGCAGAGCGTTTACGATATGGACTTTTGGAAGTTCCGAGTGTCGTCGATAGGTCGCGGTCCTCGGTCGGAAATCGCGACGTCTGCCGGTCTGTTGAACCGATTTTTCCGTCGTTGTCGTTTTCGGATTCGTTTCAAACTGCTTGAACGTTTCGGTCTTTTTTCTCGTGAATCGAGATCCTGGAGTGGTTGTCTCTGAACTTCCTCGACTAGATTTGCCTCTCGATGACTCTACGTTTGATTTTCTTGTCGACGTTTCCACGCTCGGTTTCCTCGTCGGCTCTTGCCAGTTGCGGTCGATATAAGCCGCGTTCCATGCTCGGGATTTTCTGGTCGTCGAGGAAATCGGTCGCTGGCTCGATGTATCCGTTTTCAAAGCTTCCTGGAAATTCTTGTCCAAGTGAGCCGAAATCCAGGTTCTGGGTCTCCTGGTCGTCGAGACTGTCTCTCTAGGAAGTTCTTTCGCTCTTCTTGATAAAATTGAAGCTTTCGTCGGCCTTGTGACTTCCTGGAGTTTTGGCTCTTGACGTACCCGAGAATAAGGAATCGTCGTTTCTACCAAATTTCCCTCTCGCTCTGTCGAACTCGCTGTCGTTGAGTCCGGAAAATTTTCTTCCTTTCCTTCACCAGTCTCGCTCCTCGGAGTATTTTTCTCCGTTCCAATCCTCTTTATCTCCGTCTTCGATGACTTGGAAATCTTTACAGCTTGTGATATCTTCACACTCGTCGTGACGTTCGGCTTTTGAACGTCTGAAGATTTTTTCACCGTTTCCGTCTTCCTGGGGCTCGCGGACGTGACGTCATCCTGGTTCGATTCCTTGCTCAACACGAGCTTCGTTGCGCTTTCCAACTTCTGCTTTGATCGCGCGGCGAATTGATCGTCGATCTTCTTCCCGTGTCCCTGAAAGTCGTCTTCGCTCTAATTTCACACGGTCGCGCCCAACTTCCGGAATAACGGATGTGAAAAGCCTCATTATATTTTTTTCCCTGCATTTTCTTTTTTCTCTTTTTTTTTGTTAGTCGCACACTGTGAGATGAGGATGAACGATTTTAAAGAAAGGCATATACTTTCCTCAAACTCCGTTTTTAGTTTTATTACGCTTGTTCATGCTTCATGCACTCCGCGAAACTTATTTAGAGGAAACAAATTGTCTTGACATTCATGGCAATTGACATGCGTCCAGCTTGACGTTTATTTTCCATTCTGCTTTTTTTTCAAAAGATTTTTTATGACATTTTTATGAAGCGACATGCGTTACCCGGCGAGACTTCGTCGAATTCTGTCTTTCACTTCGCGAAGTCACTCTCTCTCCCCCCGACAAAAAATAAATCAAAAAGAGATGGATTTATGGCACGTGCAGGACTCGACGAAAGCCCAATGGTTCACCGCAATTTATGATAAATAGTCTGTTTTGTCTCTCTCTCCTCGATCAAGCTCGTCTCGTTGGACGAGCTGGAAATGGAATTTCTTGAACATTTTTTTACAACGGGTAAACGAGGTCTGAGGGACCCGGCGGACTACGAAATATCGTGACGATCCACGTGACGAACGGCCACACTATGTTCTCGAGCCACATTTTCATTGCGCCGCATACAAACTGAAAACGATTTTCCGTCATCCTCCTATTTTCATCGACAACAAAATTCGAATGAATATCTCATCACATTTTTAACGGAACGTTTCTTAGATCGTAGAAAAAAATGATTTGTTTCGCTCTGTTTTTTCTATTCTGTGAATCTTGTAATTTAAATCAATAAATAGCTAATATAAAATCACAAATTGTGATCAGAGACGATTTTAAACTATTCAACACGGCTTAAGAGAATTTATTCCGATTTGATTATTTTATGATTCCAATTTCAGCATAGTAAAGAATCGCAAGTCAATAATTTTTTTTTCTCTTGATCAATGCAAGATTTCTTTACAGGAGAAATGATCATCAAGTGCGATCAAAAAGATCATACACTCCATTGTAAACTTTCTATTTTTACCAAATCGTCTTCGTTCCACAATTACCGATTTATTTTGAACTGGACCTAATGAATCACGAATTCGATCATTTTAAAAAATGGATTATATGTGTTTGATATGTGAATTCATCGAGCTACATGTATATTCATTTGAAAATATATTTATTTATTTATAGAGCAAATCATCAGCAAAATCCCTAAAAATTTCAAGCGCTTCTTGAACCGCGAAATGGCAAGATCATCGGTCAAAGAACGGAAGAAAAAAAGAAAAAAATGTTCATTAATGACCCGTTTCTGATGAGAAATATAATTTTTTTTAATTTTAGCTATATCATTTTCAATGTAGAGCACGACTCACGTGCCAAATTGGTAAATTACGCAACATATCCTTTCGTTTCGAGACGCCGGTGCTGAGATAGCGTGCACACGCTTTTAAAACGAATAATCTACTCTCGCCTGATCAGAGCCGAAACGCGTTTACCTCGCCCGCCTCCGCCGATCCGGTTACTTTCTCCAAGGATGGACATCCGAAAAAAACGAGTGCACAAAGAAACGGTGAAAAAAAGGAAAAAAAAAATAAGAACAACCGTCTCGAGCATCCAATCCAGAATTTAAGGACCCCGCCCAATTGCGAACCGCGCGGAATTTTCCTTTCACCTTAAAGTCAACAAAAAACGTCCTTCCCCTCGAAATAATACCGACTTTAATTTTTCGCGGATACGTATGTTGCGAATGACGTGAAATTTTCAACAATTGGTGATAACGGTGGATGATGATTTCAGCGATGATGGAAAAAGATTTTGAAACGAAATTTTGATTTGGAAATCTTTGACGTGTGCGGGCCGTGAGAACATTTTTATTGCAGTGAAAATAGAAAAGAACTTTCGATTCTAATTATCAAGTGTAAGAATCAATTTAATTATCCGATGCTAATGAATTTAAATTACTTACTTTTCTACTGTCTTTTTTTATTATTTGATATTAGAAAATTTGAACAACTTGATTCACGAATAATTCTCGCGATGAAAATGAACAATTTAAAAAATTTACGTATTTAAAATTAATTTTTTTTTAAATTCAATTTTGAACGACTGCACGTAAAAAATCTCTACCCGGACATGTCAAACCTTCAAATTCAAGCGAGACGTCATCGTCCAGTTCCGATGGTAATCAGTGACGTCAAAAAAAAGAAAAGCTGACCCGGTACCGTACATGCGATTTGCACAAAATTTTTTTCTGCATTCAGCTCGAGGCAAAAAGTGAAAAAAATGGCGAAAATGACAATAAAAAAAAGGAAACGCTATTTCACCGATTGAATCGGAGTGGTCCAGAGATCCGTCGATTCCGTGACGGATGGACGTGGGGAAGTCGAGACCGGAATAACGGGAATAATAGTGGTCGCCTCCGAGGTGGGATCCTCAACGCCGTTGAGTGTTTTTGATTCCGACGCGATTGTCGAACGCGTTTGTCGGGTCGTATATTTTTCCAAATATTCCTAAATTTTCGATGTTATCAAAATTGTTTTTATTGTTAATAACGTCTCTCAAGCAAAGTTAACAAATTTTAATATTGTAATATTCAATTTTTTTACTATTGGACATTAATATTGTAAATAATATTAAAATTATTATTAAAAAACGCTCTCATCCACCAGAAGCGTTAAATAATACCTGTTGAATTATCACTCATCAAAAGTGTCGAAATTAAAAGTGAAACATGTTAAAAGTGTGTAAATACAAGTTAAAGGATCAGAGAAAAAATTTCTGTAATTCACAAACTATTAAAAAAAAAAATTATCGAGTATTTTTTTGAACCGTAAGAACAAACCAAAAATTGTCACTCACCCCTGAACCTGGCCTTGCAGTAGCGTCTTTTGCATTTGTATTTTTCTGAAAACGATAATGATCGTTCATAATTATCCGTTAATATGATAATACCGCTAAATTATTAGGAAAGCAAGATTGGATCGACCTTTTTCACAATTGCACGTAAATATAATTGCAGACTTGGTACGTGCCGGCTATTCACGTATTCTTCTGACTTTTGCTCTTTCGTGATAATAAACTTCTTATGTAAGCGCGACGAAATAAACGCTAACAGTTAGCTATCAATTTCATTTTTTCAGCAACGGAATTAAAATAACGTTTTAATTTTATGAACGCTTCAATTAATTAAATTATCACGTTTTCAAGAATTTTTATTTTTTTTTTTAAATATATATTTGTTATGTGAACATTTAAATTTGTTTTGCTCGTAGAATTTATTAAAAAATATGTTTGATACGAATCGATTTTGATTCGTTATTGATAGGTATATATTATTTTTTAAACTATTTTATAAATGAAAAAAATATTAATTGAATTTATGGCATTCGTCAATGATCAAATATTCCAAAAACAAAATGTACACAGACACCAGTTATTATAGATCGTCAACAAGTGACGGCAAAAGTGTCGAAATATGGGAAAATCGAGCCTGAGGGTATATGTGAGCGTTCTCTCAAATAAATAACTCGGTAGCGTTCGTAATAAACAAAGAGCGATTTCATACGAACCAATTGAGCGAGTCGCGCTTTGAAGTCAGCTGGATAATTGTCGTTCTCGTTGAGTTCGCCGTTCGCTTTTTCGCGATTCTCCTTGGAAAAGTGTTTCCCACTGCGGACATTTTTCTCAAGTCGTTTCGAGTCTCGAGAGGAATTCTCAACCGGGTTTGAAGTCGTCGATTCGGAAGGCTCGTTCGAGCTGGGAATTTCGTTACTGATGCTCGAAGTTGTCGGGACGGTCGTCGTCGTCGTAGTCGTCGTCGTTGTTGGAGAATTTTCCTGTTGCTTTTTCGCATTGGCCGTCCTGGCACGAAATCCGAGTCCAAAATTGTAAAAATCTTCCTTCGGCCCTTTCCTCGTCGGCGCGTTTCTCACGCGATTTTTCCTCTCTTGTTTACTTTCCGCTGGAGTTTCCGGTGTCGTCGCGACGCCGTTGCTCTCTCTTCTCGGGACTTCTGGACTAGAGACCTTGCCCGAAGTTCTCGACGATTTTCCTCTTCCCCTGGAGCGAACTTCTGCTTCGGAAGTCTCCGTACCGGAAGTCCTCGATGTCGGAGTTCTTCCTCGTTTCTCGGAAGCGGAACTCCTTCCAGGATGACGTTGCGCTTCCTTCAAATCGGTCGTAGGCTTCTTTGTACTCGATTCCGCAGTCTCGCCTCGTTTCCTCGACTTTATTTCGCTTTTTTCCGGAGTTTCGGACTTCGTCTTTGAATTTCTCGATCGTTGAGCATCCTGTCGAGTTTTCGGGACTTTTGACTCCGATTCTTCGGCTTTAGAATCGGAAAAACGGGAAGAGCCTCGTCTGGAAGTTTTCGATGTCGAAGTTTCATTTTTTCCATCCCCGGGGCGTCCTCGACTTCGAGCTCGTCTGTCTCTACCGGAAATGTCATTCTCAGGGTGCGATTTTTTCTCTCCGGAAATGGAAACGTCAACGCTGACGCTCTCCGAGCCTGCCGGAACGATTTCATGTCTCTTGGATGAAAAATCGTCCGATCGTCTCTGAAACGTCTTCGTGTCCTGATCCTGACGTCTCTCGGCGTTTCTCGAACTTACGAATCGACCGGAAGTCGGTAAGCCGCTTCGCAGGTCTCTCGACGAGAGAGTCGTTTGAATTTTTCTTCCGGTTCTTGACCTTGGCGTTTCCGTCGGGCCGGAAAATACCGACGGAGCGGTCACGTCGATCGTCGGATCAGGACTCGTCGACTTTTCCGTCGTTCCGGGAACTCCTCTACGCGGAGAATTTCTCGTTCGAAAGAGTCCGATTTTTCGCGGCTCCTCATTGCTCTCTTTGCGATTTCCCGGAGTTTTTCCGGATGAAATTTTTTGAAATGTTCTGACGCTCTCCGTCGTTGATTCGATTCTCGCTGTCGTCGATTTTCTCGAATTTCTTCGTCCATCGCTGCTCGATCTTCTTGAATTCGGAGTCAGAGGCTTGACATCCTGGTCCGGTTGGGTCCTCGGGGTCGTCGGCTCGGTTCTCGCGTTTCGAACCGCGTCCTCGCTTCGTGATCCGACGCCGCCTCCTCGACGACCATTGCGTGCGCGACTCGAGGAGAAAGTCGACGTACTCGTCTCGAACCCTTCGCTTGCCTTCGGCTTGAAACGAGATTCCCCGCGATTGCTCGAAGGCGCTCGCGTCTCGTGACCTTCGACCTGCGAAAGGACCAATCGTGGTGAGAGGGTGGCGCTACGTTCTGCACTAACGAGCTTCAAAATTTCAATACCGAAAGCTTTGCACAATTCAATTTATTATTTTAAAAAAAATTATAACCTTGGTGTCATTTTTTTAGGATTTCGAATGAAATTTTTCAAAAGTTGATCTTCATTTGTTATTTAATAACGAGCAATTGAAAAGTATTGTTACGAGTTGTTGAACATTTTTTCAATGTCAATATATCAAAAAAAATTTAATTTACAAAAAGTTGTACACGTAAAAAATAAAAATATGTTGTTAGTAAAAAATTTATCTAACTAATTGAAAAAAAACGTTAATTTTGATTTCGAGATTTTGTTTCCATGTCCGCAAATTTTTTATCGGGTTCGAGTCCTTTCTCTGTCCTCGTTATTTTTTTCATCCTTATGCAAGGTTATCCTGGTCTCACGATTCTTGAATATCGATGAGGATATTGAAATTTAATAATTTCGGTAATGCTGACCGCCTGATTTTTTTTTCTCACATTATTATCTTTTATTCAAATGCGCTGTGATTGAGACGCATTCGTTTTTTTGTTCGCGAAATTTCCAACAGAGTAAAACTTTCAATAAATCAATCATTTTTGTAACTTTTATCTTTTTTTTTACGAATTCTCGAGTACCAAAAGATTGACTAATAAATTTTTAATCCGAATTGCATTGAAGTTTATCTTCCCAATATCAACAATTATCTTTGTCATTGATGAAAAATTATCGCCAATCGATGTCTGAGATCCGGTTCGAGAGAAGAAAAAACTGTGTGTGTTTTATATACGTTTACGAGACTCGGAATGAATATTAAATATGAATAATGAACATTTAGTGTTTGAACAATGAAGCCTGGATAGCTGGAGCTCGAACGTATTTTCCTTGCGCAATAGGAAATCGAGTACAAGGCTTAGTTTATATTTTATACGTATTGTTGCAAAGAGTACCGTGCGATATTCCGGTGAATCGTCGAGCGAAAAGAAAGAACAAACATTGCGCATTTCTCGAGAGATTCGTCGCGTGAGAGACCTTAATTAAAATAAACTTTCGTCGAAATCGAAGGTCATTAAGCTTGTGCAGTGGACAGAAACCAATTACTATTTAAAAAAGTGAATAAGCAAAAAATTCGCATACATTAAATTTTTTTTAACAATCACTTTTGATACATGCAGAATTCATTTTGAGAGATCAATAATATATGTTTTAATAAATCAACTTTCTGAATACCTTCGTTTCCTATTTACATATTTTTGTAAAAATAATTTTGTGCTCGTTTCTTCTCATATTCCAAGTGGACTGAGCATTCAAGTCCATTAGGAAATTATTTGTTATATTAGGAATTTATTTGTTATACGATAAAAACAATCATAAAATTTTTTATTTTTAAATTTTTCTAAAAAATTAATTGAAGGTTCATCGATGGTGGATAAAAATGTGTGCGAAATTTCAACAGGTTTCACCGACCAAAAAATTTAGATGCTTATCATTAATATCGTGATATTTAATACTGGCTCTTATGAAAGGTTGCGAAAAATGACGATTTTCGAGAATAAATAAATATCTTGGTTTTTCAGTCCCCCAAATTGTACACAGTTGTATATATGGCATCAAAGAATGTTTCTGCAAATTTTCAGTGAAATTTAAACAAAACTCTGTCACGCAAGAAATACCTTAATATTCAAGTAAAAATTCATTTTTTTACATTTTACTTCCGTCCTGAATAAAATTCCCAAATCAGAGTATTTTAATCGTCACCTCATTCTATATTTTATCAAAAAAGGATCACTTACAAAGTGACACGTCAATTTACCAATATCTTGATAGACAAATTACTTTTTTACTCAATTCGAATGATCATTATTTTCTAAAATGAGATATAATCGCGTGTTCCCATGAAGAAGTCTTGGAAATCGGTTACAAGGCTCGACGAATTAACCGAGTGTATTAAAAAAATAGCATCAGAGAGAGAGGGATACTAATTGGAGATTAGAACAATAAAGATTATTGCGTCGGGAGCGAGTGGACGACGATCCGTCGAGCAAGTGTAATTTTCGTTGGATTCGTGTATCGGGATTCGATCGAAATTAGAAGAATAATTGCAGAGCGTATCGATCGCGGGTATATACTTTGATCGGAATATGATCATTATCGAACTTCCTGATGGGCGAGGAGGGGAGAGAAGCCACTTGGACTGCACAACGATGCATTTCGCACGCCAATCACGATCACGAGACAAGATCGATTAGGATAAACCGTGCAAATCATTTTTAACGTCCGCAGTGCCACTTTTTTCCTCCCCCTTTATGTTTTCTCTCGCTCATTTTTCAGCAATTCGTGCCTCGGTAATTTTAAGCTTGTCGTTCGCACTACCGATCCGAGATATCACGAATCGGGATGCAAATTCTTTTCCCGGAGAATTATCGAAGTAAATGAGAGGTCTCACGGCAAGAGACATTTTCCTGGACGTTGCACCGTGTTGCCTCGATTTTTTCTCTCTCTTTTTTTTTTCGTTGTGTCATCTCCACTTATTTTTCTCCCTGTTCTCTCTGTCCCTCGGTTTCGACATTCGGATCGTAATTTCTTGAATAATATCGTAACGTTTACACGCTTAAACGGCGGGCGGTAATAATCGCCGGGAAACGGATTCGTGCCGAAAGAAATGAAGATGACATGCTCCGAAGATATCTCTTCGCGTTCGTTACGAAAAGGAGAGATAAAAATTTGTGATTCCAAAACACGATTCCGAGGATTGTCGATCCTCGGCAAGTTCAAATGTCAAATCGTACCTTGCCATTTCACATTTTTTTCAGTTTGTGATTTTACGGGTTCACGTGGAGCTGCTACGGGATTTTCGTGTAATGATCCGTTCGCACTCTCATTTTTTTTCCTCGACGAAGCGTTTCCCGATTGGAACGAGCTCCGAAATCAATATTTCCAATTTTAAAGTTTTCTGACGATTTCGTCAGGTTTAGGAAGAATTTTCACGTCTCGTCACGAATGTTTCAAAATAGAACACGTTATTCTCATCCCACTTGTATCAATTAAAATAATTGTTATTTTTTCACAATATATATTTGTAAATTTATTGCAGTTCAATGCAAAAAAAATTTATTTAAAACATGAAACATCGCGAATGTGAGTTTTTGATATCTAACATTTTATACACATCTCAATGTTATCGATAAAATTAATTAAAGAATGCATTAAATGAAATAAAAATAAAACGTTAAACAAAAAATACTAAATTATTTTGTTTTTAGACCGGAGACGCAGAATTCGTGCTCAAATGACAGTGACAGTGAGATGACATTTAGAAACTGTTAAATATATTTAAGGTGATTTTCACGATTCGTCGTGAATGTTTGGAAATAGAACACGTAATTCAGATCTCACTTGTATCAATTAAAATAATTGTTATTTTTTCACAATACACAATTCGTAAATTTATCACAATGCAAAATTAAAAATATCAAATATATTGTGAATGCGTGTTTCGATTTCAAAAATTTAATACTTATTCCAATATTGTCAATAAAAATAATTAACGAATATATTAATTAAAATATAAATAGAATAAAAATAAAACATTAAGTTCAAAATACCGAATAATTTTGTTTTCAGACCGGAGACGCAGAATTCGTTCTCTCAAGTGACAGTGACAGTGAGATGACATTTAGAAGGTATTAAATACATTTGAGGTGATCGGGAGTAGAAAATTATTCATAAACGCGTGTGCACGAAATATGTAAAGATATTTTTCGTGCTCGATATCTCGTGTTACGTTTCATTCGAGTCTCGTTCCATTCGATTGCTGCTAGCAATATTTCTGGTCCGGTTCGAGTTGTCTCGTTCTATCGCGTTTTATCTCTCTCAGCAAGCGTGGACAATCGTTTTATGAAAGTAAAAGTGGGTGTACGGAGTTTGGCTCTCGTGAGAGGGTTACCCACAAATCCTTCCACATTCATTCGCCATTTTATCCATATCAAGGTTTCACGAGGACTCGTCATTTCTTTTTTCTTTTTAATCCGACACATATCAAATTCGTGCCAAATCGTAAAAACAAAACCCTGAACCAAATTCGCACATTTTATTCCGAAATATTCATCGATCGTAATGTCTTCAAAAGAGAAACCAGACCTCTTTTATAAAATGTTACCGATGATAAATTTATTCCTCGTTAATTAAAAATTATCTGTATTTTAACAACAAGCGTTTCTCATGTATAATTTATTTTATCGTGAATTTATGCATATTTTTAGATTACGTTACTTTAAATATTGATCGAAATTCTTAATTTAGAGTAAATCTGTATTGAAAAAAAATTTTTTTTCATAATTTTCCGTCATTCATTTTACTTGAATTATTTTATTCTTTCATACGAATACATCATAAAATTATTTAAAATTGAAAAAGTGAGTAGCACTTATATCACGTTAGCAACAACGAAACGAAATTTCAATATTATTGAATTCGATATCCTGGAACGATTCTTTTTGACATTTCGTGAGAATTGGCGTGATTGCTCTGTGCAAATCTTCCTCCTTCTTTCTCTAAGTTTTCTTCATCGTACCGAATCCGTGCGCCGAAGATGCAAGTTAGGATGAAACGAGCAATTAACCGGAGCCCAGCATCGAGAGCAGAAAAGTGAGAATGAAAATTACAGTCCAAGCTAATTGTTCAAATACTCCATCGTGTAAATGAACGGCTCATTATCACCTCGAGACTCCTTATTAGCACGTAAATTATTTTATCCTTAGTATATATTCTCTTGGTACTGGAATAAGATCTGTATACTTAAAAAATAATAAATATTGACTTAAATATTTTCTAACGCTATGTGCGAAAGGCCATCCTCGTCATTTGATTAATTGGCGCTCTTTCGACCACTCTAACCTTTGGGAATATCCATTTTTCTTGGTAGTAAATTTTGAAAGATTATAAAAATTCAGGTAAGACTGAATGCGAAGTAAAAGCGATTCATCATTTTTCCTATTTCGTGATAAATATCTTGCAAGAAAATTGTCTTCCTCATTTCGCTTTCTTTTTGATTAAGAAAAAAATAAAATTTTTAAAGAATTCCTAATTTTAGAGCTGCTTGAAAATTTATGAAAAATTAAGAAAATAATTTTTTGAATAACATTTATTAAAACATATTAGTCGCGTTTTTTTCAAAATCGTGATAGATTATTGTCGATCAATCAATTTGCGAAAAAGGACTTGCATCTTCAAGTTACGTCGTAATATTGTCGACCTTGGCGAGATCTGGTTACAGATCGATCTCTTCCGTTACAAATTCGAGATGGAAGTGAAAAGAGAGGACTCAAATCCGGCCGAATGCCTTCACTTTCTACGTCTACGTCCCCGAAGCTATTCTCAACTTTTTCTCTTTTTTTATCTGCCTCGTTCCTTTTTTTTCTCGAAATTAGTTACGCCCGACATTCACCGCGCTCTCTTTCATTCCACTCGTTCGAAATTCCGCAATACTCGCGTCCAGAAACGCGAAGCGTCAAAGCAACAAAAAGCTAAACAACTCCAGTCCATTAAATAAAATATTTTTTGTTGTTCGACCTCGAATATGTAAATTAGTGATGAAAACCATAATTTAAAAAATGAAACAATAAATTACAAAAAAATGTTGGCAAAAAATAAATAAATTCAGTCGTTGAAAGATTAAAATATATTCAAAATTTCTAAAAATTTTCTCGAAAAAAATAAAAGGGGAAATAAAATGTAAAAAATCAAGTACATAAAAAAGAGAAACATTTTTTATTGTGATTTGCATCTCTCCTGCCGTTGACTCCTTCCTGTTTGATTTCTAAATGGCTGACACGCAGGAAGAGAGGATTATGAATTTCTAAAAACGAGAGGATTCCGGGCAATAAAAAAAATTGCATCGACGGAAAGCTTTTACGAGACTCGATCTGAGAGAAAGTGCGAGAAGACTCCTGAGGAACTTTTGCATCTGTTAATTAACACCTTTTGCCAAAGACTTATATATCGTACTGAGATTTTAATCGTTCTCATATATACCTATAATTATAAATAAAAATGAGAATAAAAAATTTTTGATTCAGCGTTGATTATAATCAAAAATTCACGGAGTATCTCATTAAAAAAGTGACAAAGAAATAAAATAAATAAATCTCTAAAAATGGATTTAAAAAATTATTAAAAAAATCAAATTTTGAACAATAAAATAGACAATTGTAAATTAGAATTTCATTAATATCATTTCAAATTTAAAAAATTTCTCATGTGAATCCTCAAAAAAACGTTCAGCTCATTGAAAAATATAGACGTATTGAACAGTGCGTACGCTCGATCGTAAGGATCGAGCTGCACACTACCGATTATAGCAAAACTGTGAATAACGAGTTGCATCACGAGCGGTCCGAGTACTCGAGCGTTCCGTTACCAACCGGTCGACTCCTTATTTTTTCACCCTTTCTTCAACGATCCATCGGCTATTTAGCTACTCTAGTCACGGATAAATCGTCGCAAGACGTAACCAGATTCAAGAAAAAAAAAACGAAGAGAGGTAGAAAAAAACACAGAATGTACTGCACCATCACGCGAGCTCGACCCTCTTTAGCACATTATTTTCCACTTCTATTCATTTATGAGAACTTTTATTTCTCTGTTGAATTTTTGTTCAAGATGTGCATTCCAGATCGGAATTCCTGAGAGCATATATTGAGACACGATTTTTTTCTAATTTTCTTCACAATTTTTTTTTTCATTTCTCAATCGATTTGAATGATGAATAATGAGCACGTTGCAAATTTTAATTTATCATTCCTTTATATTATGTATGAGCTTTTAATTTGTATTAGCACTTTCCTCCTTCACGCGCTTTTTTCTGTAATTAAAAAAAGATGTATTCAAGATGTATTCTTGACTGTTTTTATATTTTATTTATGAAGGAGTCGTTCCTCATAGATATTTAACACATTTTTCTCCAGTTTTATTTATGAGAATTTTTATTTCTGTATTGAATTTTTGTTCAAGATGCGCATTCCAGATCAAAATTCCTGAGAGCATATATTGGGATACGATTTTTTTCTAACTTTCTTCACAATTTTTTTTTTTCATTTCTCAATCGATTCGATTGATGAATAATGAGCACATTGCAAATTTCAAATTTCAAATTTATCATTTATCACTCCTTTATATTATGTATTAGCTCTTAATTTATATTAGCTCTTTCCTCTTTCGCGCTTTTTTCCATATTTAAAACAAAAAATTCAAGATATATTTTTGACTGTTTTTATATTTTACGTACGAAGAAGTCGTTGCTCATAGAAATTTGGAACAATTTTTCCAGTCCTATTTATTTGTGAGAATTTTTAGTTCTTTATTGAATCGTTGTTCAACATGTCCAGATCGGAGTTCTTAAGACCATATTGAGACATACAATTTTATTCTAATTTTCTTCACGATTTTTCTTTTCATTTCTCAATTGATTCGATTGATCAATAAATTAGTAGATTGCTAATTTCCATGCGAGCTTTTTCATTTATATTATGTATTACCTCATGATTTATATTAGCTCTTTCCTCCTTCATGCTTTTTTCCATAATTAAAAAAATTGAAGATATATTCTTGACTGTTTTTATATTTTAGTCATGAAGGAGTCGTTCCTCATATAAATTTAAATAATTGCTTCAGTATACTGGAAAGAATCTAATTTATTTAATCCTATAAGGAAAACATCCATGAAGATGTGTTCAATGAACCTGCACATTCTTGAAGAAATCAAGAAATGTAACATCAGTTGCATAATTTTTTTTTTTCATTTACACCAGAGTGTGACACGCACAGGTCACACAATATTTTTCCTCGAGTTTTTTCCTCTCTCGCGACAACTATACGTCTTCATAAATCATGGAAAAATGTAAGTCTCATTACGATGGACAAATTCATATGTCTCACTCTTTCTGCTCAGCGTTTATGAAATAAATA
Organism: Cremastinae sp. B BG-2022a; assembly: GCA_030522605.1. Lineage (NCBI taxonomy): Eukaryota > Metazoa > Arthropoda > Insecta > Hymenoptera > Ichneumonidae > Cremastinae sp. B BG-2022a. Next base: position 24,172 of record JAPYYX010000391.1, on the reverse strand, counting down.
TGGAAGCGTAAATGATTGCGTTAAAGTGATCGCGGTATCTCGATCTCGTATCATCACGCGAAATGCACGAGGCTTTTTTTTGCTCGAGAGACGCAGGCAACGATCCTTCGCCAAGGATTTCGCAAGGAAGAGGCATCCAGTGCAAGGACTCGATAGACTCATTTATTATTATCGTTCCGAAGCATCGAACTCGCGTTAGAAAGTTCATAATTCGAGTAATTTTATTTTTTTTTTCTTCGACGTAATATCGCAACTGCCGTGTAAATCAGAATACGCATGAAAATGCGCAATTATTTCTCCGATTCTCGTTGCATTTATTTTTCAATGAGCGTTTATGGAAATGTCCAACAATTTGTGTTACAGATATTTTTCAAACATTTTTTCAAATTTTTACAAAATATAGAAAAATGAGATTTACATAATTATGTAAACATTTTGAAAAATATGATTATAATTTTTTTTTGTCATGAAAATTACACGCAGGGCGTAGTAACATTAATTTAAGTATCAATTTCGAATGTTGATGGATCTTTAATAAATTTTTTTATCGACAATAATATTGGAGTGTACACATTTTTATTTTGTTAGTTTTTTTTAAAGTATCTCGAATGCAAATTTTCTTTCTTCTCTCGTGTAAGAAATTTTCGCAAGTTCTGACACTTCTCCTGATTATTGGTTATAAATCTACGTTTTCACGGATTTATCTTAGAGAGCGACGTATTTAAGGATTTTTTTATTTTTATTTCATGTAACTAAGTTCGCGTAAAAGTCCGTTCGGACAAAGAGCAGCGAGATTTAGTGGCGTGAGAGATCACGTTTATTACACGAATTTCTCCAAACACTTTTATCGTTTTTTATCTCACCACTCTCCAGCCCCAGGGCTATTTTTATACAAAATGTTATTTTCATATTACTCGCATTTTATTTATTTTAATTAAACGGTCTACGAAAACACAAAAAATGGCTTTTCGAAATAAGATTGGAAAAAAATACATTTTATAAATTTTTGCACAAAATTTTGCAAAAAAGTTTAAAATACAAATTAGACTCTAAAAATTGAAAAGTTTTCTTGAATGTGAAAAAATAATAAATACTTTATATTAAGTATTGTACTCGGTTGAAATGGCTCCTTACTCTTCCTCGTACGAAAGAATAAAAAGACATTAAAATTAGATATGTAACGAGAAGATTGCGAAACGCGGATCCAACGTGTATAATCAAACTAGCTCGGTGTCTTTCATTTACCTTCCGGTCACCACAATATTATTATCACGACTTTTGTTGCACAATGTAAAATCATTTCCAACATTTCTCATTTATAAAATCTCCTGTCAATAATCATATTGCACGCAATGAATTTTTATTTTTCATATAAAGGTGATATGTCAATTTCTTTCAATATACATATATTTAAATACAAAGATAGATAAAATAGAATTTAAAAATTACCAATTATTTTCACTGCAAATTTTCCTTGATTTTATTGTCGACTTTTAATAAACAAAAGCTTTGTTTTGAAGATAATGAGAGATCTCCACAAGAGTTTTTGCTGTGAAATATTTGCGTATAAATTGCAAAACGCATTTGTAATTACGACTGGTGAGTGACGCCAGAGATGGGGTTCTCGTTGAAGGAAACCTTACGGAGAGAAAGCGTTGGAGCGATAGGACGTTCGTGTGTGCGGGACAAAAAAGCCAATCGTCCTTGCACCGGTTAACGATAATGATTAAATAAAAATCTCGTGGGCTTTTATGTTGGCTGAATTGCGAGAAAAATAAGAAAATCTCTTTACATGAAAATGGCTACGATCCAGTGACGAGTTTCATTATTTTTTATTTTTATCATCGAATAAATATTTTTTATTTCCTCGTTAAGAATTTTACTCATTCGCATTTGAGATCTTTCGTGAAATGTTTCTCGTTGAAAAAAATATCTTCAAAATTCTTCCGACAGATTTCTGTTAAAAAAAATGAAACGCAAAGATATTTTTTAGATTGAGCCACTTTTTTCTACTAAAAACGAACTAATTGTTCTGGTAATGCAAATCGATCGGGAATCGAGACTTTTGCCTTGTGAGATCGAGTCACGGAACTTTCGCTAATTGGCACTACAATGGTGAATTACAACGTGTCAGTAGGATTTAATGGAAATCTAATTGATTGATTACCACAGAATAGACCGATTTTTCCGACAAGCAATGAGGAAATTATTTTACACGCGCTTGGAATAACTCGCTGTTATTTATTCTCGTACAGATTCGTAATACGTAACAAGGAATTTATCTTTTTCCAAAATCAATAAACGTCGATCTCTGATCGAATAGGATACAATTTTTAAAAAATAAAATCATAAAAATTGTAAAGAAAAATTGAGTGATTTTTTATTTTTTTGAGAAATTGTCCATATGTACGTACAACGAAAATCGTCTTAGCACGATGAGTAAGAAGAATCGTCGAGAGGATAGAAAGAGAGTAAAACGAGACCACGCGGAAAAGCGAGAACAAAATCCGCAGGAATTATAATCCGTCGTTGACTATGCACTTTATATACGTATGCGCCACACGATAGAAATACCAATCTTGCTATTCAACTCCGAGAAAACATTAATAAGCTCCATTATAAAGTTACCGGGTGCTCTATTCAATTTTTCTCTACTTTTACGATTTTTTAAAAACGCTTACATTATTTTTTTACTGGATTTTAACGATAGCGCATATATTTCAATAATTTTATTTTTTCAATTCAAAATATCAATTATCATTTTTCTTCTATTCTTTGAATCGTGAGTATTGCAATTTTCACTTCGTAAATATTAAATTAATCTAAATAATTTTTCTTTTACCGTACTGAATCCTTAAAGTTCGGAAGAAACAATGAAAAAATCGAGTTAAAATTTGAGTTTTGATCATGAAATAAAATAAAAATATATTTTTGCAATGATTCTTATACTTTTTGAAAGATTTATCAAAAACTCGAAAAATCTATTAAAGTTGTGAATTTCACTTCCCGCTTTTTTCTTTTTAATAACAAAAAGGGTAAAAAATTAAATAAAATTTACAAAAAAGACCTTTTGGAGTCGAATTTCCATTTCGATCTTTTTCGTTTTGTAATCACGTGTCAAAACGGTGCGTGCGTGGTAAAAAGGTCACGTGTTTGACGCAGCGTGACCGAAAAGGAGAATAAATCGAGATTCCGTGTTGAATCGGCGTTGAGACGGCCACCCTGTATATGTCGATGGGAATCGCGAGCAGGTCGAGGGGAGCTGCAGCGACCGGCTCGCGACTAGGCGTGGACTCGCGAAAAGCTTACGTGAATCGCGAGCGTTCTTATAATATCGATACGGATACCTGTACCCTGATATATCTGCTGAACACATGGCTTGCGTACAATAATCTTGGACACTCGATACAAAATTTCTAGTTCCACTCGCGTCTCTCGGATATTTCAATATTTTCACGATTAGTTTCCAATTATATCTGGCTCGAACGTTCATTTCGTCTCTCGCGTTATAGATCATTTATTTTGTATTTTATACACCTCGTCGCACGTAAGTTTATCATGATACACAATTTTTTTCCAATTTTAGTTTACGTATTTCCATTTTTTTTAATTTTATTTATTTCATTTATTAAAATTGTTGTTACGTAATTTTTTTTAATTTTCTGTAAATGCAATTAAGAAATTCTTCATTTTTGTATTTGAACATTTTTATGTGTGTAATTATTGTTGAAAATTTTTTCTGTGTGAATCTCTTTGACCTTTGAAGATCAGATTTATGAGAATGAAAAAATGAATAAGAGAGATCGGGAAGAGCTCTCGATAAGATTGAGAAGATGGGTTGACGAGCGAAGTGAGAGGCTGACCGGTTCGATCGCTGCGATGTCTCCGTTCAAGAGCCTCATTTCTATGCAAACACTCGATGCGGCATGCTCGCAATGATGAGAAAATGAAAATTGTTGATAATAAATTAATGAAGACTTCGATAAATTCTTGGTTGTCGAGTGGAATTCGAAAGAAAGAGAGAGAACGAAAATTTTCTTTCGTGAGAGAATAAAAATTGAAAGTTTTACCTCATCGACAAAACCAAAAAAACAATTTATTCTCTATCATGAAACTCAAAATTTATTAATTGAAATTACAAAACATACTTTAAATCCTCTTGAGAATTTAATACAGATCAAAAGATTGTACGAAGAGAATTCTCATGCAAATTTTTGGCCAGGAAGTGAATGTCCAGTTTTTTAAATTGATAGCGTTCGTTAATTTCCTAAATAAAACGAATTTAAATACATTAATTTCAAAAGCATAATTATCGATTTCACTTTTAAACAAGAGTCGTTAAAAAAATAAGATAAAATTTTTCAAAATTTTACTAAAAAATTAAGGTGGAGAGAACTGAAGAGAGGACATGAACGTGAAGTTTGACATCGGATAATTTGATTGAAAAGCAGAAAAAGATAATTTTCTTGTCAAAAGTCTAGTGGAAGATGGACGTAACGCTGTAAAAGTCTCAAGACGTGTCCGTCCGGGCGTTACGAGACGTACGCATCGTTTCCTCAACTGTGATTAATTAGCCGCAGTCCTATCACGAAGGCGCAATTTGTTTATGGATAACCCGAATATGATGCTTCCGGTAGGTCAACGAATTATAGAGGAAACATTGAAATTGCGTGTCGAAAAAAAAAGAAAATAATACCTTTGAAAAAATTACTAAGTAATAATGACTTTCTTTAATTGAGGAATTATTATTTCGATGAAAAGAAGGTTGATGTCGAGCCCATATTCAGATAAATTTAATATCAGAGCAGAAGGAAAACAAATTCTAAGGAATCGAAAGGTAAAGAATAATAAAAAAAATATTAAAGTATACGGTTGTAACGAGACCTTCTCATATCTCAAAATTGTTCCTTCCGTGAAAAAAAAATAAAACACACGTTTCAAAATTCTGACAAAAAAGTTCGAAAAAAGTGAACCAAAATAAAAATGGAGAAAAAAGTGTGTCGTGAAATTTTCTTAAAAAAATTCGGTAATTATTTACTTTGATTTATCTACTTCATTTACTATTATGATAAAATATGACAATTTATCGAAGAAAAAAAATTCGGGGGCCATTTTTCGGAAAAGCAGCTAAAGTACATAATTACCAAAAATTCAAATCCAACGACATGTTTGATAAAATTTTTTTTTTTTTAATTTTCTATTAACAAATAAATTTTATCCAACTGTGTCAAGAAGTAGAAATTTTCTGTATGCCACGAGGATTGAGTAATTTGAAAAAATAAATAAAAATACAAGTACGAATGTCAAAATATTTTTTCATCGCTATTAAAAATTGATAAAATAATTTGAAGAATGTGAAATGGAAAAACTCACGTGGCTGGATGGTCCTCGGAGTCCGTATGACGTAACGAAGAGGAACGCCAGAAACAGGAGTACCGAGCACCACTGAAACCTCCTCGCCATTCTGTAGATTTAACAGAAACAGAATTTCATCAGCGATCAAGGAAGCAATAAAAATGATGAAATTCATGTCCAGTCATGAAAAATATTCACTACAAATTGAAAATGAGTAGAAAAATTTTGATTAGCGTTCCGCGAGTGAGGAAACTCGTACGGGACGAATCTTGGTGAAATCTTGAAAATGGAAAAGAAGACTGACTCGCTGGCCACGTGATTCGATTTGGATCGATTTTCACGTCGACGGAGCGTAATGAAAGAGCAAATCATTTCATTTTATTTCCTCGTTTTTTTTTCTAATTTTCTCTGTTGACTTTCAAAAACGCTTTCGTTCCTCCGACAAAATTTTTCCCATCTACGGAATGAAATATTTATAAACAAAATACAGCAATTATTTCGAAATATTGTGTTTTAACATTTTTACAAAGAATTGGAAATCTCTCGATCTCGGGAGTATTATTAATTTTATGGTAAAATAAGACAATCCAGTTTTAACATATTTGCGAAAGATAAGAAATGTTTTTTTGTCAGTGCAGTCAATTTCTCAATTAACGTATTCCGTACATTTTTTGCGTATGCGTGATCTGCAGGTACGCTGCGATAGAGCGTAATTGTGGCGAACCGTTCACTTTCAACGGTGCCAAGAGTTTCCTCGTTGGGGAGCGATAATGAAATATTTGCCACTTGAAAGTACAATTTTTACAAATTTTTCACATTTTTTTCTATTTTGAGTAATTTTTTTCTCTTTTTCGTGACTTTTCATTTTTTAAATCACAGATTTGCGTTCTGTTTGACTGTCAAAGATGTTTGCACATTTTTTTTTCTACTTTTAGAAATTATTTCAAATATTTATTCAATTATCCGAAAATCTCTCGAGTCGGAGAAGAGCGCAAAAGCCTTGGTCTTGAAAATGGAGAATCTTCGTGACTGTGAAGGATGTCGAGGAAAAGCGCAGAGTGCTCGCTCGTAGTACACACAGAACCGTTAAAACCGGAGAACGCCTTCTTCGGGATCTCGTCCGTGATTCCGTCCACGAGGATCGAACTGGCGTGGTAAAACGAGGAATTCGATTCAATAACTTCCATTCAGTCCCCTCGAATCACGACTTCAAGCCATTTAATTTAAATCTATTTTCTCGGTATATTGAATCATCGACCACAAATTATTTTTAGCTACATTTTATTGTACTAAATTATTTTGTATCTATAAATGATTATACGTGATTGTAATAAATTATTGATCCAGAAGTGAACACTTTCATTAATTTTTTTCGCATATTTCGAATGCTCGATGATAAAAATAATGTTTCGAATTCGAAACAATTAAATTTTTAATTCGAATCATTGGTTTAGATTTTTTTCGTTTTAAGGAATTTATTTTGTTTGTTTGCAAATTCTTTAAACGAGTATGTATGTCAGATGGTTTTTCTAGTCGCGAGTGTTGAGATTAATAAAACATGCGCTCCGTACTCAATTTCTCTCGTATAAAGTTTACGACAATAAGAAGTGTCAATAGAAACTGAGACTTAAAATAGTGCAAGACACCTCGATATATTTGTTTATGCACCCATCATTATATTTCTAAGAATAATTATTTTAAAATTAATTTTTTCATCGTTTCTTTTAAGTTTAACAATAAAATTTCGATTAATTGCTTAGAACGATTTTTTCCATCAAATTCAATTCAAATTATTCTCGCTTTTTCTCTTAAAATCGATAAATAGAGATTTATCGAATTTAATTATCAATTTTTTTCCCCACCAGGAAGAAACTTTTAACTCGTCATCCAAATCTCTAAATTTTAAACCGTTTGACAGTTCCTTCGCGTGATCCAAATTTTGTGCAAAGTTATCTTTTTGTACGAAATTCAAATGAAATTATACTCGCGCCTGAAGATCCGTTGAATTCGAATCAGCTTTTTCCTGATCAGGATGAAACTTCGCGTGTCATCATACGGTTATAAATTTTTAATCGTTCGACCGTTTTGTGCATTTTTTTTTCGTCTCGGACTAGTCTGTTCCTTCGGAATGGTCTAAATTTTACGTAAGGTGGCTACGGAACATCTGGTCAGTTTATAATAATCTCGTGAAAGTCGCGCAGCGGTCTTTCTTTCTCTCGAGCGTTGGGACAAGCGCACCGCTTGGAGCAAACGCTCGGTTAATCTCGTTCGCTCGCTTTAATATTCCACAATTCCGTTCTACGTGTACGTAAACCTCATTCGCGATATAACGGCGCAAGCTCCGTGCAGCGCGCGAACTAAGTCCCAAGAATTGCTCGACTGTGCTCCGTTGACGTTTTTTCTTCGTTTTTTTTTCAGTATCCGCGAACTGCACCTTGAGCAGCCACCTTTCAACTGCTCCAGGCTCATTTGTTCCCTATCGCCTTCTCTGATCCCGATTATTCAACTTTTTGTCACCGGAAGAATTTTCCAAATTAATTTACGATTTTTTAATTCATTTAACTTATTTAATCCACTTCCGATCGCTTTCCCCATTACCTAACTTTATACCGGAAGAATTTTCCAATCCAAAATATTCGATAAACTTTCTAAGATCTAAAAAAAATTATTATTTTTTTGTTTTAAATGATTGTTGTTTATATTTACTCGATTTATTTAGCTTTGGTTTTGTTTTATTTGATTTGAAGGAATTTTTAATTTTTTTAAACAAACGTTTAATTGATTTGCTATTTAATTAAATTTGTTAGATTATTTATTTACTTATTAAAATAATTGTTTCAGTTTGTATTGTAAATTGATATTTGTCGGTCGGTTTAGTAATAATTTTTATAAAAATCACGCAATACGTGAATATTTTTGCTTACCTTGATCTTCTAATCCAATCTAAGGTACATAATACATAAATACATTTATCACAGTTCACTTGAGTTCTCAAAAACCGAGATAAACATCCACAGCACTCGATCACATTCAATATTCCCTTAAATTTATAATTTATCCCCAATAACCAATATTCATTAAAGAGAATTTAAACTAACTTAAATCCAATGAAAATGATGAATAAATACGAAAAAAAAAAATGATCTATAGATCAAACGGAGCTCGCGTTGACCATTTTTATGGAAAATCGCGTAAATGTTTATTCGTGCAAACGGTTCGGCGGTCAGTTGCGGAGTGTCGAAGACAAATGAAACTCGATCGAACGGGCCGTGTCAAAAAACGGGGCACGAGGGAGGCGATGGAAAAAAAAGGTTGTAAAAAGCCGCGGGAACGAGTAAAAAAAACAAGAGAAAGATAAAGTGAGGGAAAAAAGAGTAAGAGAGAGCGTGATAAAAGAGCGAAAAAGAGATAAGAGAGCTCGAACGGGGGTAGGGATTGTGCCGACAAGCCGGTATTTTCCCTTTCGCTCATGTTTTGCCCTACTCGGGGACCGCGATATCCCCCCACCTCGCTCGAGAGGCCCCTCGCTGTACCGAGCGGCGGGGCCAGACGTCCACGCGCGCCCGGTTATACCCGAACGGACCCCCGACCGAAGTCCCCTCGGACGCTCGCTCGCTCGATCGAGACGAAATTTACTCTCTATTTCGCTTTCGGTCCCCAAAGAGATCTCAAACATTTCTTCACGCTTCTCGAACCCAAAGTTTATACTTTACATCTTTATTTTTGATGTAATCTTTCATATCGAATCGACAACCGTGAAGTCTTGCGAATTTAAGTTATTTCGATAATTACTTTAATTTTTGATTTTTAATTTATTTTAATTTGATTTGGGATTTGCTTTAAATTAAATTCTAATTAAATTATTAGAGAATTTTTTACTTGTCAACATTAATTAACTCGTGGATGTAAGATTGAATTTTTATTTCCGAATATAAATGATTTTTCAAAAAAGTGATGCACGAATGAAATGAAGAAAATAAAAATAAGTTAAATCTTTAGAAGTGTATGTAAGTCTGAAAAAATCGAAATAAAATTAATTGACTTTCGACAAAAAAATATACTCAAAGAGAAAATGCCTGAGGGGTCGTTTAAAATTTGTTCCTCGAAAGTTTATTCTTGAGCAATCCTTCCGGGTCGTATTTGTCACTCAAAGGCTTCATCGCGATCTGAGAGAAAAATGTGTACCGAATATAAAATCGAACTCGAGAGAGAGAGAGAGTTACTTCGACGCTCTTATTTTTCTCATTCTTCTCAGGGAAGTCTAATTCGATTCGATAAATTCATAAACAGCCGTCAACGTAACACCGATCCTTCCAGTTTATCAAGCTACTGTACGCATTCTTTTCGGAAGAATGACATAACGTTAGAGAAATTTTTTTATATGAAATTTTCATGAAAGCTTGCAATGTTGCGTGAAAACGAGTTTTATTTTTTTTAATAATTCCAATTTTTCAAGTTTTTTTCTTCATTTTTTTACACTTTTTATAAAGATTATTAATAAATTTATTTATCATCTATTCATTGGCGATATTCCATATCTAATAGCAAAACAAAAATGATTTATTTATTTTTTTAGAATAATAAAAATATTCACAGTTGATTTTAATCTGTTCATGAATTATGAGTAATTATATTTTTAAACTTCATTTTATTATTTTATTAATAATGATAAAACAAAATTAAAAATTTATTACGTAAATAAATTTCAAATTTCGTTTACTCATTTTTTAATTTTATATTTTCAATTTTAAGATTACAATATAGATAAAGAAAAATCCTGCACCAATATCCTGTTCTACATTCAACAATAAAAAACAAATCTGACCTCAATATTTTCTATGATCTGTCACCGTAGTTATGATAAAATTGCTGTACTAATTGCAGAGGATCGAATTGATGTATCGCATTCGTAATAAATGTATATTTTTAGAAGAAACAAGCGGACGAGTGCTCGTTTAAACGAATTCCGGAGGATGTCGCTTTCCCTTGACATTCAGAGTTAATTTTTCTTTTATTTTTGTGTAAAAGAGACTCCGTCGGTTCGACAGACCAGAGTCTTTATAATCATAGACCGAAACTCGGTCACCAGGAGCGAAGGAAACTTTATCCGAGCGCGTAAACACGCGCCGGTGTGACTTCGCCATTCGAGAAACGTTTTTCGCCTCCTTTTTCCTCTCAACGAGAATATACGCGAAAGAGAAATTGCCACGCGAATTGCGTACGCGATTCGAGAAATTATTTCAAGATCCTTACTTTGTGAATAATCAACTGGAACAATGGAAATTACTTGTTTTTTTTTCATTTTTCTTTCAGTGTATCTATTATTTTTATTAATTAGAAATTTAATTTACTTCAAATTATGATTTGAAGAATAAAAATTTTCCAACTGTATTGGCATACATTTCTCGTCGTGTGTTCAATTTTTTAATCTTGACCTATTTCTATATTAAGTAACTTTTTATTACATAGAAATAATTTTAATGCTTTAGTATTTGTTAGTATTAATATTATAATTTGTTAGTATTGTTAGTATTTGTTCTCTTTTAGAAATTGAGGCTCGATATTTTTTTTATTGAAAAAAAATCATAACCTTTTATTTCGAATAATTGAAAAATCGTTGTTTAGTCGACGATGGATTTGCCCTTAGCCCTTTGCTCATTTCTATGTTCCTTCGAAGTTTTGTCGTAGATCTTTGATCCTAAAAGACTGCACATTCATACAAAGTGAAAACATACTCACCCGGTTTATTAGCCGGATCAAAATAAATCGAGTCATATTAACCTCATGCAGACGAAAGCAAAATGCGACAAATTGTAACGTCAATGCACGGGTTGCCCGCGTTTTAGCGCCGAGCGACATCAGCGACGTCATCGGCAAAACGTCAAACTATTTCGCAGCGAATCCACAATCCACGTGTCCTGAAATAGTAACAACGCGATGTTTTTGTTAACATAACCTGTCTCCGTTACTCGTATATTTTCAATAAAAGTATTGAGAAAAAATATCAATCTTATTTCTAAAATCCTATAATCGATGGATTTGCGATTTTTAAATCACTTTTACGCTCTGTCCAAGTATCATCGAAGATCTTTACATCTAAGAGGCTGCACATTTGCACAGAGCAGAGTAAAACAACCGATCGACGTTACGAACGAGGATCCGAAGGGATCTAAAAAAATTAGCAGTGAAACAATTAAAAAATTGGAACGTTTATCGCTTGTGGATTTTGGTAACGAAGCCGGAATCGAGCGATTGGAGAGGGCTGTCAATTTCGCTGAGCGTTTACGCTCATTCCACATCGACGACTCTGTCGAACCCATGTACACAGTCCTCGAAAACAAGAAACTTCGACTGAGAGACGACATAGTCGACGACGGTGATTGTCGGAAAAAAATATTAAAAAACGCGAGCAAAACCGAGGACGAATATTTCGTTGCTCCGCCAGGCAATATCCCAAGGAAACAATGAATTCCGCAAGAAGTTTAGAAACGATTCTGAGATCGTTGAATGGAAATTTTATTAACTTTAGCGAAAAAAATTTCATTTACGGACCCCAAGGTAAACTTCTTTATCGGAATATTGAATCCTTGTGGTTCAATCATTGCATACTTTTTCCACCGTACAATGTATTTCTTTCCTCATCGGACAGAATATCAGAAACTTTGACATGCTTGCGAGAAACTGCATCGGACTCGCGTCCATTTGGCATCGCTGTTATCGAGGACTCAAAAACTTCGTGGAATACGGATCTTTGTCCTCACAATTGCAAATTAAATTCTCAAAAAATAGCACGAGCGATGATAATGTCCGATGATGATTGTGGTAAAGACATGTTTCACAGAAAACAGAGAGAGCGCAAAGTTTGGTGGAGAAAATTTTCAAGGAATCCTTCCAGATTCTCCCTGAGCGAAGCTAAAAAAGTGAACAAGAATCGTGAAACTATTGATATTATGGCTAATTTCGAGTTCGGTAACATTGTTGTGGAGACTATAAGTTATCAACAAGATGCTCGAAAATTTATAAGTCAGGTATATCTCGTTGTAATCAATAAGTTATTACAATAGAAAATTAAACAATAACCAATGTCAATTTTTGCTCTATGCATGCTTAAAGATCCAGGTTGATCAATAATTGATGAAATAAAAATTTCTGTTTCGCAGACTGAAGACCAGAAAGACGATTCCTTGAGCGTCATTGAGCACATTGCATCGTTAGACTGGGGCTGTTTGGCAATGGTCTGCGATGCTTATGAAATCGAAGACGACGTCGTCGAGTTGAAATTACATCCGAAGTTATCACCATACAAAGTGGGACTTTATCTCGATCAGGAGCATCAAGCAGAGGAAGATCCGAAATCCGAGGAAAAGACACGTCTAGTTATCTACTTGAATAATTTATTAAAATCGAAAGGTCTTGGCACGGTGCTTACTCGCACGAGAAGAGGAACAGAAAATTATCAAGTGCCACTTACGATTATCGTCGATGACGCTAGTTTACAAAACGGTATTATTCGCGTCAAAAGTCAATTAACGAAGATTTCTGAAGCTGTTCACGTTACCGATCTCGTCAGATACGTCGCTGCTCATTGTGCTTAAAAATTTGTATATTACCCTGACGTCTTTGATTTGAGTAAAAATATTATCTTTCATCTTTTTAAAGATCGTAACCTTGAAATACGACAGAAATTCTCCTCCCACTCGTTTTTTTTTTAAAAACAAAACATTTGAAATGCAGCAATATCGAATATAAGAAATATGTATTCGAGAAAAAATGTTTTAAAAAACTTAATAAGTATAAGAAAAGAAACTTTTCAACACGTTTCAATGATAAAAATATCACGTTGATTATTTTTCATTGTTCGTTTATCTTTTTTCCTTATCGTTGAGGAAGCACAAGCATTCGTATTTGTGTACTTGATAAACTTACGGATAATCACGAAATAATTCCGCAAGATTTGATTATCAAGCCAGTGTATGAAAACAACGAAGTGCGAAAAAAAAGAAATGCGTCTATTGCTCCATTCATACTATCAAATAAAAATCATACAATAATGACTTAAATATTAAAATTGCCATTGTTTTGTTAATGTGTATGTTTTGAAGGAAAAAAAGAGCACAAATTCATGATGATTCTTTTCTCCTCTCAATTATTTGTATAGTATAATAATATATAATTGATTAAGGTTATTTGGGTTCTAAGGGCACAAAAGAAGGTACGGTTACTTATAATTTTCTCTCCTTTCCATAATTCTTTCACGTTCGCATATTTCTCTTACCGCAACTAAGATAATAATAAAAACGATTTACGGTTATTTTTTTTATATTTCAGCGAGATGCCAGAGTCGCTGAATTTAGTCGATTTTCAAAATTTTCAGATCACGAAAAAAGTATTCAACGAATAAATAGAATTTTTCGAATAAACAAAAAGTGATGTATCGGATAGTTCATCTTAATTTTATTCCAATTTAAAGTGCGGATATGAGTTCGATCCTTCAGAAAAATGTACAGGAAGGGGCTCGGAAGGAAACGATGAAAAAAAAAACGTTTAGAAAAATTGAGGAACATGACGGGAATAAGGAGAATGAAAATTAGCTCACTTCGTAGAAGGAAACGGCCATGAGGTACGATAGATCGTGAAGAGACACTCGGAGGGTCAAGGATTTCATGAGATCGATGAAAACAGTGACAAACATATCTCGTAAGGGATCTTCGCGTTTAAATCCATCCTTGTGTGCGTACGAATTTTTGTTAGTTTTTGGCATTCCTCTTCGTAAATACTTGTCGATGACGCTACGTAAGAAATATTTTTATTTCTTACAGCCAACGTGGCACTCTTTCATTATTTTTCACATTGCTTGCACTCTCGTGCCTGTGGTTTCCTCGATCTACTGAACTTTCGGTGTACCATTCATCTCATTTGTCTCGCTGAACGTAAATACGTTCTTTTTCATTTCTTTTTTCTTTTCTTTCAAACATTTCGTTCCTTAATTTTCCTACAAATGATTTTCTTTTTGCTCTTTATTTCTCGTTTCTCCTTCAGTTCTCTTTCTCAAATCTTAATTCGAATTCTGTATATCACTTTTTAAGAGACAAAAAACGGAATAAACAGGCTAAGCCGGTAATTGCAATTTGTTGCCTCTGAGCACTTTGGTGATGTACAAATAGAAAAAGTCACAGTAAAGAACGGTCTGTACGAGACCGGCTACGACCGCTATGGGGTCGAAATGATTCTCAGAGGAGTAGCGATATATCCAGTTGAGGACGTACAACGCACGGTACGAGCCGAGCGCAAATAAGTAATGACTCGTGATGCTTTCTGCCTCTCCGGTTTTCGATACCAAAAATAGTTGCGGCAAAATTGCCACTGATTCCAAATAAATGCTGAAAGTCCACAGTATCTCGAGGACTGAAAATTCGTGATTCACGACCAGGGACAGTACGACGGCAGGAAGAAGAAGAAATTCAATTCTAGAACAAAATAAACTTCCATTAATATTCTAATCCTTTTAGTTCTCTTATGTAATATCCATTCTTAAATTATGGCGACTGCTAAAAAGTTCACACCTTCCATACTCTCTTTTTAGCAAAGAAAAATGAAAAAAATTACTAAAAAAATAATATTTTTTTTTCTAGAATACACTCTAAATTATATAATTTTAGCACGTAACTATAACTCATTAATTCTTCAAAATTTTTGAAGACATTGCCTTACCTGAACGTATCATGATTGTGGTCATACGTTGCCTTGAATTTGACATACATGAGATACACTGTTGCGTAGGAAGCTGCTATAAACACTATTTTCATTACAAAGTTGTAAGCCGATATATACGTTGTTAGCAGATCAAGATACCTCGATGTGTAGACTATGGCAAAGAGGATTTGCGATTTGCCGCTTATACCTGTCGCAGAAATACAAAAAAATTAGAATATTTTTATACCTCCAGAAATTTCATCTTGACTTTAATATATGATATCGAATGAAAATTATCTCATTCCATGAAAATGAATGGAACGCACCATAATTTGCATTCATTGAACGCAATGAAAAACATTTTTCTTACGTCATTTATTGTTTTTTTTCAGAAAATTGACTTTTTCTGTTATACTTTTAGAATCCTGAATTAAATATAGTTTTGGATATTTTCATTTATAAAAGAAGAAATTGAAAATGTGTTGAAGCGCTGCTCTGTTCTTTTGGGATGATTTCAAATTTTGCACCTTTTCTGTAAATTTGTCATGATATGGCAAGCACATTTTCCAGAAATGTTCATTATTTTCGGACTGTTTGCTATCTTAGATTATTTGAGTAACTCGTGTTTAACGTAGATAAAAAATTGCAAAGAAAATAAAAAAAAACATCGATCCCACGAGTCTAGCGATAAGACATTCTGTCAGGATCATTTATTTCGATGGATATGAATGGAAAGAACCACAAAAGCGGATGATAAAAAACTTACCGGCGCAGCTTCTCGTCTTCCATATTTTTGCTAGAAGTACGAAAATCGCGAGTAAATGCGATAAATCGCCGAGTAGACGAAAAATATTCATCTCTGTTTGTTGGTTACAAAATCGTTTGTATCGGCTTTTTTTTCTACAGCACCGTGTGTCCGCGGTGTGATTCTACTGCCGAGATAGTTTATTCCGTGGTAACGGAATTGATAAATCGCTTACAGTTTCTAGCTGCGAGAAACAATAATCTAAACGTAAAATGTTGAGAACGAAGATTTGGAGTACACAAATATGACGTGGCTTCGACAGTAACGTCGGCAGATGGCCGACAAACGAATACTATCGATTTGGAGGGGCTGATGTTCGCTGAACGAGCAGTAGCGAGTCACGAACGGGCTACGTACGACCGGCCGCCACGACATCAAAAATCCTCAATTGCTTTCCGCACGCGGGTCGTTCGCGCTCATTCACGGTTTGTGCATACATGAAGCCACACATGGTCCATTATTTTTATCTAATATAATTTCACTGGATGTAAGTATTGGACATTGCTTTGATATAAAAAAATTACTGATTTAAAAAGCGTTACGAATTTAATTTGGTATTTGCGCTACATTGGTTATGAACACTTTTTTATCATTTTTAATTTTATATATCCCGCGTTTTTTACACCACGGTGTTCAGGAAAATGTAGAAGCGAATTAAAAAACAAATACAGCAATCGTCTTATAAATATTTCATAAAAACAATATTTGAGATCTCGATCAACCTAACGAGCCAATTTAAAAAATATTCCTCAATAAATACATGTATATAATATTATAAAGAGCGCTAAAAAAATGTTGGGTTGATCCAATTATTGGCGCTGGTCTTCATTTCTAATTCAATGCAAGTAATGTTGTCTCAGTGTCACAGAGGACACTACTTTTCAATTTTTTTGACTTCCCTACCGACGTCGATTGTTGTCAAATCCTTTCTCCCTCCCTTCGACCCTGATCGTTCTAAGCGGACACGTGAAACGAACAAAGAAGGAAACTCGGTCTCACGTTGCGTGTACAAAAAAGATAGAAATAGCAACGAGCGGCACATCGAGCGGGGAAGGGAGAGTGCGCGGCTGTCAAGCTACTTTTGTGTCTTGTGTGGCATCTCGTTCCTTCTCATCTTTTTCTACCTTTGCTGATCTCGTTCGTTCGGCTCGCAATTTCGTGTTCGCGCGAAATCGAGCGAGTGCTGATCGTGCATCGTCCGTTACGAATTCAAAGAAAACACACGTATCGCCCAGGGAACCATTTGGCTCGCGGGAAAAGAGAATAGCGGTCGTTGAGATCGAGAAGTTGGAAAATTCGAAGATAATATTTACAACTCAACGCCGTATATTTTGCGACTTTGAAAAAAATGAGGTAAGCTTATTTTTTTTCTTCATGATTTTTGGAACAATGCGATACGAGCTGGTGGATAAATACAGTGATTTTTGTGATGAGAGACACGCAATGCGTAGCTTTGTCCTCGTTTGGCCGTGTGTACATTCCGCATAGATTCTGGCAGTCACTTTGACGCGCTCTCTCTATTTCCATCTCTCTCGCGTCGCCTCATTTTCCCTCGACTTTTTTCATTGTATCAGTGCTTTTTGCACACTTCTCGCGTCTTTGTTGTTTCATTTCGTTGACTGGATCACGGTCAGATTGCTTTGCGTCGAATCATCAATTTTGCAGAAAATTTTTTGACTATTCTGCATAAAAAGAAACGAGACAAAGAATGCGACAAGAATATGCGCGAAAGGGCACTGCGCGTGCGTTCTGAGTCGCCATCTTTTTTTTTCACTTCACTGACGTTTCATCCTCCTTCGTTCTTCGTTTCGCGATACGTACACAATTTTGCGAGTTCATCGTTTTTTTACGACCAGACACGTGTATTCGGTTGAAAGAAAAAAAAATCCGCTGTTTTACTTTTTTTTTATGTTCGAGACTTGATAATTCTCAAGCTCTCGTGCAGTTTGTTTTCCCAACGAATTTGACAATTGTCGTCTGACGTTACAGTGGATTCAGGTAAACATTCAACTGTCGAGTCAACACACGAGTTTAACCTACAAGTTGCAACGCAAACATTCATTGAACAACTTTTATGCATAAAACGGTCACCTTCAATCGATTGAAGTAAAAAATGGAACTCAATAATTATGACATTTCTTTTTATAATTTATCATGTCAGCAGTTTTCGCACAATATTTCGTCGTCAAAAATTTTGATTTCATTTTAATAATTATTAATTTATATTCGGATAAAAAGTAGATTTTTATTATCAAAGTAAATAAAAATTTTTATTATCGTCGACTTTTTATCGTTACATCGTACAATTTTCGTCACGTACCAATTTTATCACTTTTTATCGTTTTACGACATAAATAGATTTAATTCGGTTAACTGCCCGCGAAGAATGATTCGGGGTAAGAACAGTCAAAGTTATATTTCCTGATTATCGCCGTCATGAGTGATCGGGAAAAAAAATAGAGCTTCCTAAAAGCACGTTGAGATACGTAATTTAGTTACAGGGGGAGTAAATTCAAAATATGGATAAAAATTTTTAATTTTTATACAATTTCGATCAAAATTTTGTTTCTTCAATTGTTTATTTCTATTTCGATAAGTAATGTTTTTGTGTCAAAATTGATTTTTCGAGAGTCGGTAAAACATTTCTCTACCCGCCAGTCGATAATTTGAATTTGCAAGATAAGAATTTCACTGAAATAAAATCACGGAAGACAATTAGACGAAACGTAAGTTGAGATATTTTCGTCGATTCAAATTCAGCTCGAAATAACCCATAGTCCCGCACAATTGGGAAGCTTAACTCGATGTAATTGGAGACTCATGGCAAAATCTTGAATTCTCTATTTTCGAACGTAGACGCGCGACGTGTCGGTTGTCGAATGCTTTCAATTTTGAAAACTTCGTCTGTTGAGTTCAAAAAATATAGAATGTGCGTGTGTGTGTGACGATTGTGAAAATAATTTTCTTGATTTATTGTCTTGTTCTACTTATTTCTATTTTTTTCCTTCTTTGACAGCAGCAGATCACAGATGACTGCCATGAACGGGAAAAGGCCATCGTCGATTCCGGCGAGGCATCAGCCACAACCAGAATCCTCCTCACAACATTTTGATCTCATAAAATATATATACGAATGTGAGTAATAAAACCACGATTTAAAAATGTTATTACGATACAAATTGTGGATATAAATTAATTGAATTAATTTCTAACTTATTTGTTATATTTATATAATAAATATAAAATATAATTTTTGACTTATTTATGTATTTATGTAGATGAATTGAATTAATTTTTTACTTATTTTTTTGTAGCTTGGAACAATGTGTCGAGGGAGTTGGACATGTGTCACAATCAAGGTCATGGGGATTCCTCGAGTTATAGAAACGGAGCATCAGTGACATATTACCAGGAAAGGGAACCAAATCCTCAACTGAAAGGTAATCAATATTCAATTTCGTAGTAGCTGTGTCGGTACAGTCAATCTTCAAAATTAACATTTTCAATTCTCATCTGTACAGAATAATATAATTTCTGGAATTCAGTGTTTTCTGATAAAACTTCAATAATTTAGTCAAATTTTTTATACAAAATACTGTATAGTTTTTGATCCCTTAAGGATGTATAGACCGTACAATCCCTGACAAAAGTGACTTTTCCATAATGAATTGTAAAAATTTAATCTTTGTTTCTTTGTTAGAAAATTGAAATTTTATATTATGTTATTTATATTGATAATCGATCGTTTGCTTTTTTTAAACTTAATTTTCATATTACTTATTGTTTAAACAATTAAAAAACAAATGTTTCAGACCAACTTGTTTAAACTCGGTTTTCAATATTGTTTATATTTGGCAATTATAGAAAAATAACATGAAGAAGAACTTATGTTTTGAATAATTTTTACAAGCAAATTTAAGAAAATTTTCCATTAGAGGCAACGTTAAATTGGAACGAATTAAAAATTAAATATCTTTTGAACCATTCAGTCAATCATTTACAAATTTGAAAGAGAATTTTTAAGCACATTCACAAATAATGTCTCAAAATTTCAGCAATTTTTTATGATTTTTTAAAAAGATTCTATACATCCTTAACATAGGAAAATCATGTAAAATAAGGAAACTTTTATTTTGAATATTTCAAGTTTGGAAATTATCCAAGTCACTGCTGATATTTGATGTATGAACGAATAATTTTTGTGCAACGCTCATAAAATTGAATTGGCTTTTTTTCAGGCTAGCTATAACTCTGACTTAACAATAAAAATTGTGGGTTACAGATTTTGAACCTTTTAATCTTGAGGCTTGGTGGGGACAGCGAGTAGTGCAGAGTATAACAAGAAATACAGCGAATTCCTAGTGCCAGGCCCCCTACAATGAGCATTGCCGCAATTTTTCTCACAGACATAAAAAGCAGAAGCGATAAGTTAAAGAAAAATGAAAAAATTCGTTGGAAGAAACAAATTTCTTCTTTTGACACCAGAAAAATTAGTCGTTATTCAACACGATGGACACTGACTTTTTCAGCGTCGTGTTGTTTTTTCTCTGAGCATTCTCCTTTAATGAGAATCGCCGCAATTTTTCTCACAGATATAAAAAGCATAAGCGATAAGTTAAGGAAAAAAGAAATAATTTGAAGGAACAAATTTCTTCTTTTTACACCAGAAAAAATAGTCTCTCTTCAACACGATGGATTCTGACTTTTGCAGCACCGTGTTGATTTTCTTCTCTGAGAATTCTCTTTCAATGAGCATTGCTGAAATTTTTCTCACAGACATAAAAAGCGATAAGTTAAGGAAAAAAGAAACAATTCATTGGAAGAACAATATTTCTTCTTTAGACTAAAAAAGATTAGTCGTCATTCGTTACGATGGACACTGATTTTTGGAGGGTCGTTGATTTGTTCTCTAAAACAATTATCTCGAAAAATTCAGTGCTAGAAAAAAAACCCGAATTTATATATCGCGTTGTTCAACAATGTAAAACATTCCTCTTTGAGCTATTTGCCAATTTCCGCTTAACTAGCCAGCGAAAGCATTCCCTTGAAAGAATTTGCAAAATTTTCAGCGACATAAGTATTCATAATCTTTCTTCATTACACAAAGAATTTCGATCACTGAATAATTTGATCAGTGACGTTATTTTGTTCTTCATACGCATAGTTCCAAGTTTTTTCAAAATCCTGTTACTTTTTGTAATATGAAGATGACTGAAATTAGAACAAAAATTCAAATGCATATTATCAGGCTATTCAAAGAAAAAAAATGTCATAATGCAACTTTGAACCCAAACAGCCTAATTAAATGATTCATAAGATCAGCTAAACGAGCGCATCTAAGAAGCGTAATTAAATTATACGTATATAAATATATATTTAATAATAATAACGATAACATTAATATAAATAATTTTTCACGATGAGTAATATGTAATTAGAGAAATTTGACAGTCGAAGACAATCCGGTCGTTCGTAGTTACGATTATCGCAATTTTTTTTATTTATATCAAAGGAAAAGAGATTTAAGGTTAGCGATTTGAGATGCAAAATTCTTCGATAAAATGCTCAACCGTTCGGCGCCACATTGGAAAATTTTTCCTCCATATTTTTTTTACTTCAAACAAAATGTAGAGATTTTTTTAGTCTAGATAAATTGTAGCAGAAACGGATTTGTTACGACGACCAGTATCGATGAAACTCAAAACGACGAATACTTTTTATCTGTCTATATATTAATGTATGTACATCGACAAACGTAACGAGAACGAAATGTATTAATGAAACGACACGAGACAAATATTTCTGATCGAGGGGTTGAATAAAATATAATGGTTACGTCTTTGTACAAAAACGATTCAATTTTCACATTCACGTGAGTGAAACATTTTTACGTTGAGGATGTACTTGCATGAAATAAATTTGAAGATTGACGTTTCAAAATTTGTATACAAGTTTCTTTAATATCAGATACAAGACGGTTTCAAATTTCAGAAAGCCTCGTCACCTATAAATCGAGATTTTTTTTAAAATTTAAATCTAATGAATTTTTTTATACATGAAAAAAATGTTTCGTTGCAACGATCGTGCAAGTACCTCCTTAAATAGCTTTAATCATTTATGAAAAGCTGAAAACGTTGAAACCTAATGAAAAAAGAAAATTCTTAGCAATTGATATCCTCGAAAATGAGCTTGAAGGATATCGAAAATGAGTTTTCAGCAGTGAACATCCCGACAGTGTATTGGCGAATGGATCGTATCCTCTGGGGTGAGATTGTGAATTTACAAAACTGGCTGTGATTAAGTCGACTCACGTTAGATTTTTTACCATCTCCCAAACTTTGTTTATGCAATAATCGATTGTAGCTCGTACGATATTCATATAGACGTGAAAAATCAGTGAGTAACAAAAAAAGTTTTGCAAACATTTTTTTCGTCGTTTGCAATCGTTTACCACGAGAATAATCCAAGACGAGAATACTCACTACGACGATAAATACAGTTCTAGTATCTAAATAAACCAACAATTCGCATATTTAAATGAATAAGTAATAACAAACGAAAAATATGTTTCTACGCTCATTACGAGGTTGCTTACTCCGAATAAATTCCAAACATTTTTTATCATAAAAAATTATACGAACTTTCAACTCGAGGTACTCGAAATTTGAAAAGGAATAAAAAATTTCTTGTATTTTCTGAGATTTAGAATTTTGAGGTGAAAATAACTGTGGGTTAGAATAACTTTTGAAACAATTGAGCCCATTTTTCCTTGTGGTACACTCGAAAATGAGCATTGCGAAATTTTCGCAGTTGAGTGACGACGAGTGTTTGTTATTATTCTACTCCCGGCTTGGGTACACGCAGCACGACACGAAATGAATTTTCATTTCACCCAGTGAATTCCCTGTCCCATTTTAGAGAGTAAAAAATGTAAGTAAATACATTTGTCACGAGTTTTTTGCAATTCTTTAATAAATCGATCTTACATGAATTTTACTATTTCAGACCTATTTTATTGTCACATTTTAACTTTAATTATATTTAATATTTAATACCATTGCTAGGAAAAAAAGTACAAAAAAATGATAAATGCGATCTCTATCGTAAAAGGAAGTAAAAGTATCGAAGGGTGAAAATTTTAATTTTTTTAGTAACATGAAAGTACACGATGTATCGTCGCCTCGAGGAGAACCAAATTGGATGACTTCGTAAAAGTGTCAACAGTGATCGATTGAGCGTGATTTTGCGAGGGATGATGCCGAAATATTTATGTTTTCCTCAAGTACCTCTTTACGCAGCAAAAATTTTATAATATGAAACAGGATACACGAAATAACAACAAAACATCCATCCAATATTATCTTGTTCGATAATTATCGAATAAAATACAAATGCATAATCAATTACAAATGATTATTTATTTGTAAATAAATAAATGAATAATTAATTATAATTGATTATTTATTTGTGTTTTTAAATTCACTATTCATCATTTTTGTTATTTTAAATAATTTATTATTGACGTTAATACATTAAAAATTTGTTTACTTATTTCAATAACATTTTTCTTGTTTTTGATCATCAAAATTAATCAATTTTATCCCCAATAATCGCTTTTTTCTGTTAATTCTACTGATAATTCTTATTTACAACTTTTGTACGTGTATCGATGATCTTCGAATGTTAACTCTCCAGTCGACGCAGGTATTCGAAAAATTCATTATTCACGCACGTAGGGTCGCAACCGATCAAAAAACGAGCTTGATCAAGAGTACTCTGCTTTAAATTTGCAACTGTGCTTTCCAGATTTCCAACGCTTCGCTCGATCGCTCTTTTTTCGCTGTTCAGTACCTTTTAAATTGAGTTTAAAAAAATTAAATTGAAATTTTAAATTGAGTTCCAAAGTTTTCAAAAATGCAAATATGTGAATTTAACAATACATTTCTTCATTCTTAGCCCTGAAGGGGGCGAAGGAGCTAAAATTTACTGAGGTCGTATTCGACTTGGACGCTCACAATCTTACAAGCGCTTGCATGTTTTTTTTCTCCATGCTTAAGAACTCTTTCGACTTAAGTTGAACACGCGCTTACGGTGGTTAACGATTTCTCGTCGGTCGATCTGGTGCAATTTCAACCCTCACTCCCTGAACGTTTTTTCGGCACCCTAAAATTCCCGGAACCGGGGTCGTTTTCGGCTGAGCGCTGTCACACTTACAATTATCATTAAGGTGGCCCATCAGTAAATTAAAAAACCGCAGATTTTCGTCAAACTTCGCGGAATTGTTATTTAAGTCATAACGAATAATCCCTCACAAGTTGA